>LS505051.1:32086-54414 GCA_900490845.1 Pristionchus japonicus | reverse complement strand
ACGACATAACTCAATTGAAAATAAGTACGGTAAATCTCTGCGTAAACGTTGATTCGCCAAAAGCTTAATATTTTCATTATTCTTATTTTTAAATTAATATTTTTTAGTTAATAATCGATTCAGCAGGTTCGATTCTATAGGAAACACATAACGGGACCATTCTAACATTTTTTTGTGAAGATGGCATTGCGGTCCCTACGTATGGCTGAGAAAAATACTCTATAGTTTCTCGAAGAAGACCGTGAATAAACAAGGATAGTACTTGCGCAATCTATGACGTCTCGATCTCGCCCGTGCCATACTCATTGACCCCCGTTCCTGTCAGCTGTCCTTTCTCTCGTATATCGCAAGAGTTGATGCTTGTGGAAAGAGTGGGAGAGAAGATTCAAACCTATCTTCTCTCTCCATTCAACTGCTATTAAAATCTTTAAGGTTGGGGCCTGGTTGCAACCACGAAAGATACGGCGAATACCCCGGAAGGCCTAGGTAGAGATTAATAAAATACCTTTTATATAGGCTATATATAATTTCTGCTGAGAAATTGTTTTTTAAAACATTGAAGATGAAAAGTCATATCCACTCATTCTGGAATGATTTATGCCAAGAACATGAAGATATTCATCCATGGCATTGTAAGTAAACGAATTTCCAAGAAGTACATACATACACTGACTTCATATGAAAATAGCGAAATATTGAAATATATGTATAGCTATTTAACGCATCGAGCTTCCGGGCAAGACGCCTGGTTGTTCTTCGGGATATCGGATTAGAGGAATTACGGGAACGCTTATAAGACCTCCCATTGAGTGTTGCCGATGCTGCTGAGCGAATGAAGGGAAACGTCTGAAGTATTGTCGAATACATTGTTGTTCTATTCTCAGTAATCAAAGAATGCTAAGCACCTGTTCTGTTCGGGCATTCCTTCCTCTGGGTCAACCGTTTGCCTTCTCAAGACTGGTCTCGTAGAGAATGTAGGAAAAGGGTATGGAGGATCGACTCGGCTGCAGAGACAAATGCTTGTGTCGATTGAAAATTCAATACATTTAGGTTAGGCAATACGGGCAAGCAGCCGATAGGACAATCAACGACGACTAAGGGGTGAAATTCTGGGAGGCGCTGAGAAAAATGATCATCATATAAGAGAGAGAAAGTCAAATAGATCTAGCATATCAAGTTACTAGGAGCCATGCTGATTGTGAGTACGCCAGTAAGCAAAATATGGCCCGCTCCTAGGTCTGAAAATTATACCAATTTTGAATGCTTTTCAATTATACGCCAATATACCTGAATTCGCGGAAAACATGATCCGTATGAGCATCTACGGAGTAATCTCTCTGGTTGGGATTTCGGTGGAAAGGCGGAATCTGTGTAATTGTGATGTTATTGTACCAGCGAGTGATGATGGAAATATACTGCAATATATACTCAGATTTCAGAAGAAAAAAACATGGTAAATATCCAAGGTCTTCTCTTAGTTTCACTGGTCAGAGTGATCAGATAATACGTACAAAACCCGCATATTGAACTCTATTTGATAGTTAATCTCTCACCTCAGCAACAGGCCGTCTCGATGACGTTGAGATGGCAGGGATGTTAGTGGCCCGAGTTCCGTCATTGCAGCTCATCAGCGAGAGGCGACGCCTCTCTAGAACGGTTGATATTACTTAGCGCCAATCGCAAACCATAAATCTTCTAACCTAACTCCGCTGAGTCTACGGAGCTTGCGAAATTTGCATCACTTGAGGGTCCTCCTTCAATAAATATATATTTGAAAAAAATATGGAAGCGTCCCTACTCAAATATCAAAAGAGAGCACTTTTGCAATTTTGTTCACAAATCTGGCTCCTTTGCTTAGATACAGTTGAATAAATGGTGCAAAACACTCGCTCGCCTGCATAAGACGAAGAAGATGCAGTGGAATCAAAAGATGAGGGAGCCGCCGGATTTGTTGCTGTCGAAAGGAACTTACGTTGTGCGAGAAGATTCCTAAAACGTCTCGTCTGCACAATCTTTCGTTTCTTCAACAAATAGTAGAAAGATCAGCATCTCCAATCGAAATATAAACCCTTAAAGGAACTCACTTGTACTTGTTCCTCTTTGCATTGGCATCAACACTTTTGTCGCTCTCTTTTGGCAGAGCAGATGAAGAGGGTGCAACTGTATATAGATATCAATTTTTCGTAGAGTTTCATGCTAAAAGTGTTCAGAAAATTTTTTTATAAAGAAATGTTGCCAAAATCATATCTATGTATGCACCTCCAACACCGCTCTCGGAGTACGACTCAAAGGATGTGGAAGTGGAAGAGGGATCGGATATTCCTAGTGCACTCAGCTGCTCCAGATGCCCTCGATGATCCCACAGTGTCTGACATTCAGCTGATACTGGATTCTGCAAACCAAATATTGTAAAACCATGCCTGAGACATAATCGAGATGTTTTTAACGCATGATTAATAGCACACCGATCCATACCTCAGGCTCTAGCATCTTAATTGTTGCCTGTCTGGTGAATCTCCTTCTTTGTTCGTCCGTTTCACTTGAAGTTCTTCTATCACTGGTTAACGGCACATGGCTCGAAGCTCTTTTCTCGTCGAAAGATTTGGCCTACAAATGAGAAAAAGTAAAATCAAGAAAAGGTGAAACCCCGCCTGTCTCTGATTTCGAACAACGAGCAGGTTCGAAGTTCTTCTCGTTTGTTGGCTATTAGTAGCTGGTAATACAGCAGGTGGAGGAGGCTCGCTGATGACGACGGGGATGCTGTAGTGCTGTAGCTGTGGTACGAATGAGTGAGATGTCGGAGAAATCTTAATGCAAACAATTCATCGATTGGAGCTACTGTACATGGTTACCTTGGTAGTAGGCGACTTTGATTGCGACGCTGGCTGAGACTGTTGCAGACTACCGTAATCCTTCAATAAAAATGTTAACTAAAGTTCTTAATTGACTATGCATCACTTGGTAATAAGGACCTAGCGAAGTCGGTTTGCGAGTAATTCTTTCGAGACCTGAAATGTAGGGAATGCTTCATTTCTCAATTTGTTGGGTGACCGTATTCTTGTTTGCCTCCTTCATCGTCGATCTCATATACTCCAGGATTCCAACTTCGAGCGTGTTCATGGTCTCTCTCGTAGAGCATTCGAGGATTGGTGTGCTCTGGTAGAGGCGAGGAAATCTGATATTGATATAATCATGTTACTTTTGACCTTTTTTTATTTATGTACAAATCTGAGTTTTGTTATTATGCCACTCTTACCTGCTTCACTGGAGAGGGTGGGCATTCGAATATAGCATTACTCCGATTGAAAGTGCTCATCCGACGTACCTGGGTGTTCAACAATCGCTCACATATGAAAAAAAATCGTTTTCAACATATTTGAGAAAAATTCATCGCATTGTTTTCACTATTTTGGTTATGTGCATGAACTGCAAGTATTGTAAGTCTTAGATCCCTGAACTATTGCGGGCTTACTCTTCCATCTCCGAGCCTGTTTACGCGATCCCTCATTTCAGCTTCCTGTCGTTCTTTTGTCATTTCTGCTGCCATCTGAAATTCGTTAGTTATTTCACACATGCATATAATATAATGTATTATGAAACATGTATTATGCAAAGTTGAGTTCTGCAGGCCCATTGACTGATGCCAGGATAAATATCTGTATCTGTATGTAGCATTTTTTTTTACATACTTTCACGTTATCACGAACTTGCTCTAACCTTTTTTTCATGGACAAGGTTTATGCAACTTCAGCGAAAGTGGCATAGATATTCAGTTTTTGGCTGAATCATGGAATTCTGAAACAGGTCAGATGAGAACATTCGGATGATAACCTTATGGAAAAGCACAATTAGTATATTTCGCCTATTGCAGAATAGTTGTTATATCGTACTCATTATACATCCGAATGTTCCATCCGAATTATTGCCGGAAACCCTTAATTTCCCGCCCCGTGTAGCGAAAAATCTGAAACGGTGCAGTGTACTTGCAGATACTCTAGTAGTGGAGGGTGTGAAGTTTTGAAGTTGGAAAATTTGTTTTTCACTTTTAAGAGCTGCCGACCCGACCCTAGGCACCCTCCACTACTAGAGTATGTAATAGTACACTGCACAGTTTCAGATTTTTCGCTTCGCAGGGCGGCAAATTAGGGGTTGGGCCACATAGGTGTTCGCCGCCAAACTTGAAATTCCTGCTGCAAGATTTCCTAGGAATTCCGATCGAACCCAAACTTAGCATAGTGTTGCCCTACTATCATAGAAACGTACTTGTGAAATTTTGGTTCTGTTGGTCCACTTAGGCGGAAGCTACAGAATTTTGAATAATTTTGGGAGGCGTCGTAGAATATTCCTATTGCACTATTGTCAACTTGGAGCAAAGTACCCAAATTTTTGTTGAATTCGTCATTGGATGTGCTTCCATCACAGAACGTTTGGGCTTCAGGATAGTACCCTCCCATTTTAAAAATAATGTTTACGACAACACCTCGGCATAAATTGGGCTACGAAGGAGCTCCAGACCTATTGAATACCTACTGAACGCTCCCGACCATGGGTCTCTATTAGGGTGGCGAAAACGCCTCTTCTGGTCGCCTTTTGGGTCAGCCCACGCGGGTCAGATTCGGGTCAACGGCTCACCCGCAGAGAGTGAAGTTGTAAACCGAGAGAAAGTGCGGGTGAGTCGTTTCATGCGGGTCGAGTGCGGGTCAAGATATTCTCAGAGCCAAATTGCATAATTGTGCTATCATGGCTCAAATGACCAATCTATAGAGTGTCCTGAACATCAATGGTTTCAACATTTGGTCCACTTGGAGCTGGGAAAAGCGAGTTTAGAAGATCCTGACCCGCACTTTACCCGCACTTGACCCGCACTCGACGCACGAAACGACTCACCCGAGAGAGCGGGTTGTATATCCGACTCACCCGCAGCGAGTGAGGCTGTAAACGCCTCTGTCTAGGGTACCCGAAAGAGAGAGATCGGAAGTGCGGTTACCCGAGACTTGTTTCACCACTCTAATCTCTATCTCCAAGTTATAATGGTATGAATTTTGGGGCTACACTTTTTTAGCGATACTGTATACGCAACCTGGACCGCAATTTGGTAGGGATCACAAGCCTCTGAACATTCCCATACAGACGATTCCAAGCGCTGGACAGGGTTTATGCAAATTCCGAAAGGATTACCAAGACAACTATATAAACCGACTCAAATATTCGCAACCACAGCCGCTCACAGTTGCGAATCAACAACATTCAGAGCCATCAAACTCAGGAATTCAACTCCCCTTTGTTCCTGTTTCAAATTGAATCATGCTGAATCATGCTTGATATACTCAATCACTAACTGCTATTTTCATGATGTGGCATACGTGTAATTATCAGTATATTATTTCCCATTGTGACGTATCCTGCGCTCTGCCAATCATGAATAATGGTCTAAATCACCATCATTCTGCCTAACTGCCGAACGTGGATGCAGAATGGAGACATCAAATGCACGCTTACATTTGGCATGGACTATCGCTTAAGGTTTACTTGTCGCTACTCAAACCATTTTTCATCAAGCTACCTGATTGATCATAATATTCGAGCGGACATGTTGAGGCTGACGTCATTTTAAAATCTCTCTCTCTCTCTCCCTCTCATGCCGAATATTGTGAAAACGCGTGACTCAGCGAAGCATTATTGCAAAACGGTGCGGATCGATCACTTGCTTCACCTTTACTTCACACGGCATACTTGTGGTTGAGGAATAAATCGTAACAAAAATGTACGCGCTCATAATGGTGAATTAGTATGTTGTAGCATGTTCACATCGTGTTATCCAAACAATAGCTCTCTCCATCACGTATTCACTTTCGTCAATCAGGAGAGAAATGTAGAGAAAACGTCAGTTTATGGCGAGGCTCCAATGACCTGTCACCGTCTTCTCTCCCTTATCTATTCCTTATATATCAGTTCCCCTCCTCCTGCTCATCTCATGATGATTGTGACTCGTCTTCAAATTCCTCCCTCTCTTCAATTCTCTATTCTCTCTCGCCACACCCTCTCCATCTCTACCCCTCTAATCTCTGCCTTATCCCACCGGTGATAAGGAGAGCAACAGCGTCGGGAGTGAGTGATCACTTAATTCAGCGAGATCCCAGACGACGAGAGTACCTTCACCCGAGTATATAAAGAGAACCGCACGATGGTTGAATACACGAGCTCCCCTCCCCCAGTCCGTCCACACTCTGCGTCTCTACCTTCCGCGCGACTGTCCTCCCTATCACATACTGTACTCCACCACTCTCGCCTCTCTGGCACTCTCGCTGATGCGCTGACGAGAGAGCCCTACCCGATTAAAACGCGAAACGCACACACACACCTAAGGGGTGTCTCAGAGGCGCGGAGACGGAGAATATAGGGACAGAGAGATGGGTGCAGAGTTATGTAGAGTGTGATGATTGTTCAATGAGTCCAGTTGATAGGTGCATCGAGTTTCTCTTTCCTCCCGATGAACCGAAATTTAGTAACTACTCCGCGATACTGACCTAAAATAGTCTACTCTACAAAACTAATTATCGTGAAAATTAGATGGCTATCCAGGAGTAACCAGTCATCTTTACATAGTATTTTATAAATGAAATATTATGTTATCGCGCATTCCGTTTTCATTTTTGCAACATTCAAACCAGCCTGCTCGCTCCCTGGCGCTCATCCTGAGAGTCGAACACGCCTTGTAAGACTCGAATAAGGCATCATCGGTGATCACCAACTCCAAGTTGTAGTCAATCAGGATTTCCATCTTGAATCACATATCCAAGCTGGAATCACACTTGTCCGTTTAGAAGGAGAGAGACGTAGAAAGTTGGGGTTACCGATAATTTCAAAGTTGTATCGGAAGTTTTCAATATATTAAACGATAATACAAATTTAGGAGTCGTTCACTCACAGATATTGTGAATGTACAAATTGGCTGTAAGATTTAGGTTAAGATTTTTGAAATAACGGCCCGAGTTCGTTAACCTCTTTTTGTAAGCACTATGTCAGTCCTTGATAGGCCAGCAGGTCGTACTTCCAATGCATCGGTATTACATATTATTTGAGCGAATATTTACTTTGACAATCAATTACTAAACGGACAGATTACACCATGTTCATTAGCTAATCGCGTTCTCAATCTTTTTAATTATTAGCTTCATTAGCTAATCGCGTTCTCAATCTTTTTTCAAGTGCACTTTTACCTCATCATGATCTTGACCTTTCCGTTCTGTTTCAGACTTTGCAGTCGAGTCAGAGAGAGATGGAGGGGAGAGGGGAGGAGGACCATGAACGCTCTCCACATACAAACCTTTGGATAGCTTATTCGATATTCGAATTTACAACATTTTTACTTTTGCGCACGCATTTTAACGCATTTTATGTTGGCTCCGTTTCACTGCTGAATCTTTTTTTTCCGAATTTACTGAAATTTTTTTAAAGCAAGACTTATCATTTATATCGCCCTTATAGTGTACTTATGCAAATTTTCTCTAATAGAAGATCCTCTTTCTAATGTCATTCGTGCACATCTTCTAATTTTCATTCTCCAGAAAACAACTACACACACTCTCTATCATCCGTTTCCCCATCCTCTTTTGCCTTCTTCATTAGAAGTTCCAAACGATTCGAAATTTTGGTGGTGGTTCTATATTTTCTCATCTCGTTCTAATTTCAGATCTCTCCTACGCACCTCATAATATGAGGTACATGTTGTTCTAAAGTGCGTACTAGCTCAATGGATCCTGCATTGAGGGTTACCTGAGGGTTAATCAAGTGAATAACCCCACTGTTTCGCAGACATATCATTCTAGTTACTACTAATCAAAAATGTTAGTAAGAGATCAAAGTTCAGATGGCAAGTCAACTACTTGGCATCCCAGCACTGCAGACGGAAGTAGTGCCAACAAATGTTCAGGTAATTTATTCGTTAGCTCATATCAGACAGATCCAGAGTTTGGTGGCAACTCCTGTTTAGCGGTTTGTTTAAATTTCGGAAGGTGGCCGCAAATAAGAGTATCAAAAATCGCATAGATTCTGGCTGCATTGAAATTTCGAACGATAACACTGTAATTTTTTGCCGAATGTGAAAAAAATACAATTGCAGACGTCGAATCTCGTTCAACCGGTGTCGTCCATCCAAATGATAAGTATAGATCAACCCTTCAAGTCAGCCTCGGTAACAACGGCGCCTCAAGAACATGTTTGCAAGCTGTGAAATTTCGTTATTTAAACTATTGAGGTTCTAGTTGCTACAGCTCTTCAACATCAACAATTTTGCTCCGGTGCCTAATAGTCCACTACCGGCACCCGAATTTCCGGCAATTGTGAGCACTCAATGATTCCGTATATCTAGCGATCGTATTCTTAGCTCACACTCATGTGTTTGGATTTGGATTTTAACACATATTGTGCGTAGTGATTTTTTAAATCTTGCTTTTTAATCTTCCCTTTGGTCCTAATAGATTTGCAACTTCAAATGATTGTCAATTTTACAAATTCAATAAGTCCTAGCATTGAATAGATTTTCTATGGCTGTTGAGGATGATAAGGTGTAGGTATAGGTTGCACAGTCTTAACCCCCTCTATGCTTCTATGCAAGTATCAAGGTGCGGGGTCAGGCAAGAAAAAGACTGCAAAAACAGTAATTTCGTGACAAATTGTTAGCGCATTTATATCGATCTGTTAAATATGGTAAATTATATATTATTCAATTATTTTGGAGCAATCTTATTATAAGGGAACACTCACCGTCATTTTATTCAGATCATCTCAACGTGGTCATATCTAAGATCTTTTTAGGGGAAAGAACAGCTTCTGTCGTCGAACATACTGCTGAGTCTATACGAACAGCTTCTAGCAGCGCAAGGAGGAAATGCAAATCAACAGCCTCTCTTCATTGACCATGGTATTGCCTTATTGCCTTCGTGTTATCTAACAGGCACTTTCATAAATCCAATACTGACTTTTTTTTAAAAATATCTAGCATCTACACAGCAGCATGCATCTCAATTTTCAATGAATCATTGAGCGATGTCAGAAACCATGAGACAGTTCCTTTTAAATGCTTCAAAAGATGCTGTCTTCTGTTGCTCTCACAATAACCTTGATAGCTCGATTAATCAAATTGGTAGTACATTTAAGCGAAATGAAGAATATGGTATCATTCTTTTAAATGACCCAATTTTGCAGCATCAGCATTCGCTGCGCTCAGTGTACAGCCTGCATCTATAAATATGATTGACCATATGGCGCTTCCTACCACTCTCCAAACGGATAATGACCTGCAACAATCAACGATACTCGGAGCCATGGAGTCAAGAAGAGCCATCCAAGGAATTCCAATCGCATCTCCCGTAGTGAGCGACAATTTGCATTAGTTCTATTTTTCTTGAACATTTGTAATCTCATATTTCGGTTTACATTATTATAGAATTGGCAAAAAAACTCTCCTGTCCGCTTTGGCGCGGGAAAGGAAGATTGGAATGAATCTGTGGGTGAGAGTGAGCGCGAATGAAGATTCAAATGAATCTCTGTTTTCTCAAATCGGTTCCTAGAAGGAATACTAGATCCGCTGCATATTTTGAGACACTTGCATGTTTGAGAAACCTTTTCTGATGCTTTCTCAGCCGAAATCCCTTCCTCCTTTCTTTTTTAACTTTACCTCTCTCCTGAACATTCTCAATAGCGCATGAAAACAAGAGGAAACCGATCAATTACACGAAATTACACGTGAAATAATTAAAAATTAAAACGAGTTCTCTGTAAGAGCGGGATGACCTTCTACAGAGAGTGGCACAATGCTTCAAAATGGTCGGATTGAGCTGAAATTTGAACTGGGTGGTCCCTATGGGTCGCACATTCATTCCACAACTTTGCATGATGATCATGCATGGTTCATGCACAATTTTCGCCCTTTAAGTAGGGACCACAACGTAGATTGCCAAAATATCACATTGGTTTCATACCTATGGTTATTGCGTCGGTAGTGATCCCAGGAACATCATACTTTTCACCGATTGTTAATATCTTGTCTCTGAGGCGCGCTACAGCCCAAAACGTGCGTGCGAAACGAGAGGAGGGAGAGGAGGGAGAGACGAGAGGGAGAGAAAAGGGGCGGAGCCTCTCTCGCGTGTGTCTCTCTCCCCCCCGCCCTCTCGCTCCGTGTAAAAAGTCTTTATGCTCATTCGATGAGTCTTAGAATTACGCATCGGATAGAGTTTTTAAACGTGTGATTATGTTTCCCCAATTTGGTCATACATCGCATTTCCTGTCATGCAATTGTCGCGAAGGTTCGAATCCTCCTGTCCACCGAAGTTTTTGCCAAATGTTTTCAGCCTTCTTTTCTTGAGCGAACACGAAATTTCGTAAGTATACAACTCCCTAATCCATTTAGAGTCGGAAAATCATAATTATACGTCTGGCAAAAACTTCGGTGCGCAGGAGGATTCGAACCTTCGCGACAATTGCATGACAGGAAATGCGATGTATGACCAAATTGGGGAAACATAATCACATGTTTAAATGCGTAATTCTAAGACGCATCGAATGAGCATATAGACTTTTCACACAAATTGCATTTATCATGTTTCCCATGCGAAAAACATCGCATGAAATCACTAATCATGCTGTAACTTCCTCGAAGATGCATGAAACCGGGTGAAAATCGGACTGTTGCATAACTTTTGATGCTCTATCGAATGAGGGGTCACGTGAAGGGATATCTTGAAGGGCAAAATTTTTTGCATGAACCATGCATGATCATCATGCAAAGTTGTAGAATGAATGTACGAGCCATAGGGACCACCCATTTCAAATTTCAGCTCAATCCGACCATTTTGAAGCATTGTGCCACCCATGTCCTGATCTCCACCGCGCGATTCAGAGCGGAAAGATTCAGAGATTCTTTTTGCCAACCCTACATTATATATATATATATATATATATATATATATATATATATATATATATATATATATATATATATATATATATATATATATATATATATATATATATATATATATATATATATATATATATATATATATATGTATATATATGAGCGACTATCTGAGATTTTGAACATACCCGTGGCACTAGGCCAAAAGGGCTATTCGAGGGATCCGGCTCACACTTTCATAGGTGATAGTACTCGGTACGCTGAGAAGGTGGACCATGTTTGGAACGACCGCGACGCGTCTGAGGCGCGCTACAGCGCGGGAAATTTGAAAAAGCATTTTCGCGAAACTTTCCCAGAGGCGAAGAATCGGTTTAATATTGGTGCCATCGAACTCCTATGTGCCCGCTTACCACTTACATACTGGTTTCACGCTGGCGCGATTTCATAATGATGACGAAATCTGCTGTCACATTTTTCAAAAAATTGTACAAAATCGGGGTTTGAAAAAGGGGAGTTTTTTATTTTTGAATATAATGCTTCCTTCCAAGAGTCATAAAACAAAAATAGAAAATCCGAAAAATATGCGTACCGAAACGATTTTATTTAGAATTTCGCGAAAATTTCCACAAACTGACTACAGTTTTCCATTTGCATTTGCTTATTGCTTATCGTAAATTCTCCAATGCCATTCGAATAGAAGTTTTACACCACCACGCAAACATGTATGACCATTAGAGTTGATTTCGCCACAGTCATGTTTGGACACCAACCATGAACCCGGGGTCATGGTCCAAAAATGTCTTCAAAAGTCATCATGGATAAACTTCATATACTATGTGCCAATGCACTATACAGTAGGCCAGTAATTTATCGAGACCCGATTTACCGTAATCTGCCCCGCCGTTCAATCGTGAACTGACTTTTATACATACATCTTGAAAAAAGTCAGTTTGCGATGGCCGTTTTGTTGTATTTCGCGTCTCGAAAAAATATTGGCCTACTGTATAGTGCATTGGCACATAGTATATGAAGTTTATCCATGATGACTTTTGAAGACACTTTTGGACCATGACCCCGGGTTCATGGTTGTGGTCCAAACATGACTGTGGCGAAATCAACTCTAATGGTCATACATGTTTGCGTGGTGGTGTAAAACTTCTATTCGAATGGTATTGGAGAATTTACGATAAGCAATAAGCAAATGCAAATGGAAAACTGTAGTCAATTTGTGAAAATTTTCACGAAATCCTAAATAAAACCGTTTCGGTACGCATATTTTTCGGATTTTCTATTTTTGTTTTATGACTCTTGGAAGTAAGCATTATATTCAAAAATAAAAAGTTCCCCTTTTTCAAACCCCGATTTTGTACAATTTTTTGAAAAATGTGACAGCAGATTTCGTCATCATTATGAAATCGCGCCAGCGTGAAACCAGTATGTAAGTGGTAAGCGGGCACATAGGAGTTCGATGGCACCAATATTAAACCGATTCTTCGCCTCTGGGAAAGATTCGAGAAAATGCTTTTTTTCAAATTTCCCGCGCTCTAGCGCGCCTCAAACGCGTCGCGGTCGATCCAAACATGGTCCACCTTCTCAGCTTACCGAGTTCTATCACCTATGAAAGTGTGAGATGGATCCCTCGAATAGCCCTTTTGGCCTAGTGCTAGGCATGTGAATACATTTGTTCAAAATCTCAGATAGTCGCTCATATAGGTACTGATTTTTTTCGAAATTGTAGACGGCGGCAGTTGCTTCGAACTATCGAATACCTTCTTGCTCTGTTCAAGCTGCAGATGGAATCAAGTGGATTTCTAACAACACGGTAAATCATCCCGCTTAAGTTGCATCTATTTTAATTAAGTCATCACCTATCACGCTAGAAATGTTTGCTGAATTGCGCATAACCGACTTAGATACTTTTAGGGATTGAAGTCGAATGCGAGCTTTCATCTGAATAATGAAGACACGTCTCCTACTCATTGGCTTCAGAAACCCGTTGTATCAACGGATTGTGTGGCTTCCTCGAGCAAATCATGTAGTGTGGATGAGGAGGTTGAATCAATGTTGAGCGGTGAAGAAGAAGAGAAGTAAGTGCGTGAATAAAAAAAAACAAAACAAAATTTGGAAATTCCTAATCTTCAAATTTGACCTTAATAGTGGCCTTAGTAATTTGACCATTGGCAATTTTTCTTTAAAAAATATTTTGATGCTATTCCCCTGGGGATGCAACGTATCTGAAGTTTTGGTGCTGCTGTATTGCACTGTTGACTTCACTTTTCTTGTTAGTATTATCAGGTCAACTATTTTCCTACTAATTCGAAATAACATCAGATACCGGTCTGAAGATTTGTTCACGGGTCGGCAGCGCCGCGCCGACCATATCGCTTTCCATCGAAAGATGAAAGCGCTTCTCAAAAGGTATTCTTGTGTTCGGTTTGTTCGGTAGCTACAGAATTCTCATTAAGTCTTCGCGGATCGGAACTGATTTGTAAATTGTGTTCTGTGAAGATCGACCGGCACGATAATGCCTTCAAAATTCACATTGCTGAACACGCAACGAATGGTGAAAACCAGCTAGAGTGAGCATGAATTATTTTTAATGAAGTTGGTAGACTTAAATTGGTAAAAGGAATGACTGGAAGAATTAAATAATCCTCCTTTGAAAGGCGACAGATACATCTATTTAACAGAGGCTGAATTAAATAGAAAAATACTCTTTGTATTATATATCTAGTTCAGAATTATACCTCAAAATGCAATTTGAGCCACATTGTTCCCCCCCTGTACAGCACGAAATCAGGTTATCATTCTATTTAGATGCCGGTACTGTGGTTACGAGACACCTTCGCGCGTCGAGATGAACATTCACATGGGCGAACGGCATCCTAAAGGCAGTGAACGCGCCTACACAGACAAACGAGATCATTTGAAGATGATTGAGGTACATCATCAAAGGCCGAAATATGTACATCATTTGATTGATATTCGAAAAGAAATGACATACCAAATGACATACTCCCACCAAATGATATACCAAATGACATTTTCCCTACTACAGATCATGAACCAGTGCTTCGCCAAGGTTACGCGACCAATACCGAAGTCGAAGAAGGACCCAGCGCTAGTTAAGGTAGATAGTTTGAGTTGGCACATTAAGTTTTTCTTGTGTTATACAAATCTTAGATATCGACCTTGATTTCTACCAAAGAATACGCAATAATCAGTATATCACGAGTCTTCTCATAGATTGCAGGACCTTGACGAACTGGGGACAAAACATTGAGCAATCTTTATGAGAAAAATAGCATCCAGTGCTATGAAGGAGAGGAAACTTTTGACGTCGGCCGATTGTCCAAAAACCTGTTTTTAGGAACCTTCCGGCTTTAAGGCCAGTTCTGAGCTATTTCAGCTCTCCGATGAGCTAGAAAGTTGTACTTGAGCTTAAAAAATGCGGAATATTCGTCTGATAATTTTTCACGTTTTGGTCAAAGGATTTGACCAAGTTAACGCATCGAAAAAAATATTTAAAAAACCAACGAAAAACTGCAAAAAAATCAGAAAATAAATTCTCCTGGATCGGGGACCCCCCTATTTCAAGTAAGCGGGTATCATTTTCTGAAACTAGACACTTGATATAGTTTGGAAAAATTAACAGTCCTGGGGCGCTGCCCTGTGGCGAGGAGATACAGAGCCCCGAACATAGTGAAAATGTGGAAAATTGAAGCTCGCATTTTTGAAATTCATGTTTACTCGTCTAAAAGTGATCGCCCAAACCTATTTCCGGTATCATACATTTACACTGGCCTAATTCTTTCAAGAAAAATTATATTTTTCATCATCATTGCGCAATATGACGAAATCCCAAAATCACACGTTTTTGAAGGCTATCCCGCTCAAAGTCGTCCGGAAAGGCTACCAGAGTGCTTATTGTGACCGGCATGGAACGGACTTCCGAAATTTTCAATTGTTACATAGTGATGATGCAATATTACGACTTTCTTAGGCAATAATCCGATTTTCATATGTTCGACTTTGAAACGATGAAAGCATGGCGGCACCAGCCGTTCATGACGTCAGCAACAGGTGGTTGATGCTTCAAGATACTTTCTTCATTATTTTCCTGGATTGCATAAGAATGACGCAATACTATGCAATTAAAGAGCTTTTAGTGTGAATTACACTTCAAACTCACCGGAGAAAATTGGGATAATTGTCATACAATAGCTCAAGATCTCACAAGGTTATTTCGATTGATTTCAACCATTATTGCTTAAGAATGATGCAATTTCATGAAATAAAGCCACTCTAGAGTGCAATTCTCTCTAAAATTAGCCGTGAAAAATTGAGAGATTTGTCATTCAGAGATTCAAAACATTGTAAATAAATGCTAAGATTATTTAGCTAAGCTTTAGATGGTTCACGAATCGAATAAGCTGTCGAATGATCACTCTCTTAATTTTTCACGGCTAATTTTAAGAGAATTGCACTCTAGAGTGGCTTTATTTCATGATATTGCGTCATTCTTAAGCAATAATGGTTGAAATCAATCTAAATAAGCTTGTGAGATCTTGAGCTATTGTATGACAATTCTCCCAATTTTCTCCGGTGAGTTTGAAGTGTAGTTCACACTAAAAGCTCTTTATTGCTTAGTATTGCGTCATTCTTATGCAATCCAGGAAAATAATGAAGAAAGTATCCTGAAGCATCAACCACCTGTTGCTGACGTCATAAACGGCTGGTGCCGCCATGCTTTCATCGTTTCAAAGTTGAACATGATATGAAAATCGAGTTATTGCCTAAGGAAGTCGTAATATTGCATCATCACGAAAATTTCGGAAGTCCATTCCATGCCGGTCACAATAAGCCCTCTGGTTGTCTTTCCGGACGACTTTGAGCGGGATAGCCTTCGAAAATGTGTGATTTTGGGATTTCGTCATATTGCGTAATGATGATGAAATTTATAATTTTTCTTGAAAGAATTAGGCCAGTGTAAATGTATGATACCGGAAATAGGTTTGGGCGATCACTTTTAGACGAGTAAACATGAATTTCAAAAATGCGAGCTTTAAATTTCCACATTTTCAATATGTTCGGGGCTCTGTATCTCCTCGCCACAGGGCAGCGCCCCCGGACTGTTATTTTTTCCAAACTATATCAAGTGTCTAGTTTCAGAAAATGATACCCGCTTACTTGAAATAGGGGGGTCCCCGATCCAGGAGAATTTATTTTCTGATTTTTTTGCAGTTTTTCGTTGGTTTTTTAAATATTTTTTTCGAAGCTTTAACTTGGTCAAATCCTTTGACCAAAACGTGAAAAATGATCAGACGAATATTCCGCATTTTTTAAGCTGAAGTACAACTTTCTAGCTCATCGGAGCGCTGAGATAGCTCAAAACTGGCCTTAAAGCCGGAAGGTTCCTAAAAACCGGTTTTTGGACAAACGGCCGACGTCAAAAGTTTCCTCTCCTTCATAGCACTGTATGCTATTTTTCTCATAAAGATTGCTCAATGTTTTGTCCCTACTCTGGTGGGCCAACCCAACTTGGAATCAAGCAAAGTGGCATTTCCAACTTGGAATCAAGTACAGTACCCCCACCTGGATTTCCCAACTTGGAATCAAGTACGAGAGAGTGCCTTGACTGAGAGACGCAGAGAAGACAGACTTGTAAAGTATAAGCCGTCGCGTCAAGAGTACAGCTTCCCCATAAGGTCCCCTCTCGAAAAACCCGAACTTTTGCGCAACGGCGCTTAACCGGCTACGGTCCCGACGAGACCGTCTTTTGGATGTGACCGGCCCCACACGGTCTTACCGCGTGGGGCTCGGTTACGGTACAAGGCTTCAGATTCTGCTGTCTTCAATCAATAGTGATCTTTGGATAGAAATAACCAGGGCAGAGCTACCGTAGCCAGGCTCCGCCCCCTGGCCGATCCAACTTGGAATCAAGTACTTTTCCAACTTGCCATCAAGCTTGGAGGCAAGTTGGAAATTTGCTTGATTCCAAGTTGGATCGGCACACCAGAGTAGTTCCTCAGGGCAGCCACTTTCCTGCAATCTCTCAGAAGACTCCTGATATAGATCATTTTAAGCAAAAATCATATGCGCAGTCATATTCTCAATTTTTTTAAACTTCTAATGGTACGGAAACTCACTGACTATGGGAGAAATATAGAATTTTTAAACAAATCCTCTGGAGAAACAATGCTCGGTATGAGTAAGATGATATGTGATCCAATACAGCCACGAATTACGAGGAAGCGGCGACTGATTGCAGAGAAAGCCGAGCCTAGTGAACAGGTCACGGCTCATGATGAAGTTGATAATGAGGCCGAAAACGTAATTGTTCGTTTTTGCACGGAGACAAATTCTAAAGAGGTACTTTAAAAGCTTGTCTTGTTTGATTGTTATATGTGTTTTTATGAATGTAAAAAATATTTATTCCGTTCCGTTAAAAATCTGTTTGTAAAACATTGTAGGTGGAGTGCTCATGCGGAGATGCAGTGCTTGTCGATCGAGCATCTCTACTAACACACGTTAAAACCTTCCACGCACGATATAGGTATGAACATAAAGCCTTGAGCACACGGCATTTCAAGCCCCAATTTTCAGTTTGACGCGGTACTTACAGTAGTTAGCCTTTTCGGAAAATGAAGAATTTGGCACACTATTGGCGCGCACTTAAACAATTATATTTTGAATGATTTCTCGACCTGATTCAGGCTACAACCCGGGGTATTGATTTGATTTTACTGTACTTTGAGATTTTTACTGCGTTTAGCGGCTGCCAAATGTCGATATTTCAAATTTCCCGCAATTTTAAGTCGATAACACGGAAAAGCCCTGTAAATTTCCTGAAAATCTATAAATGGGCGGAGTCGTGCGTTTGTGTAGGTAGAGACCCCAATGTAGATCGCCGATTTGTTGCAATGGTGCCAAATTCGGTTTCAATGTAACAACATACTTTTTACCGTTTGTGATTATCTTTTCTCTGTGGGAAGTTAGGCCTCGAAAACCACGCGCGCGCAGGCACTGAGCGAGAGGGAAGGGAAGAGGCGAGAGGGAAAAGGGGCGGAGCCTCTCTCTCACGTGTCTCTCTCCCTCCCCCCGCTCTCTCGCTCCCCTCTCCCCGCTCTTGCGAAACGCTGCGGGGAGAAATGAGAAAAATCCAAAAAAATCTAAAATTCCTAAAATATTCTAATTAGTCATATGTGAGAGGCGCATCAGTATCTGATCACTCTAAACCCCCTAATCGCCCTTTTCAAATCTTAATTATCGATTTTTTCAATCACGAAATTACCCGATCATGATGCGCCTCAAATCCTTTGTGCGGGGTGGGGTTAGCTACTAAAAACACTTTAGAGTAAGCAATTTGGTCAAGTATTCGCAGCGTTTCCCCCTTGCGCAGGTTTTTCTAGGTTTGCTACCCCCTCAAAGTGGGCGGAGCTTCGTGTCTCTATGTGTAGGTTTGAAATGCCGTGCGAGTACTAGAATATGTTAACAACGTTTTTGCAAATTGAAAGTTTCAAATTGCGGTTGACGGAGGGTGGATTGCGACACAAGATAAAAAACCTTACGTATGTACACGATGTAAAATGCCATATGCATATATATTCTTTGAAGCTCTTTGAAGCTTCTCTTCCATAATACTATTGAGAAAAGTAACAATTATTACGACCAGGTGTATGGAATGCGATGAATCGCTTGACACTCCGGCTTCGGCGCGACACCACATGGTGGCAATCCATGGCATCGATGCGCGCACTTACTCAAACAGACTCGCTGACAATGATACGGGGCGAAACATACAGGAAAGGTAAGTCCTAAATGCATACAGGAAAGGTAAGTCCTAAATAAACATATGATCTATTTTCGCAGCGATTCCAGTACCTACGTTCGTAGGTAAACATTGGTTTTTATTACAGATTCATGGCATGTTACATCAAGAAAGAGAAGTCACTCGTGAGATCGCATACTGTTCAAGAGCTGAGAAAACAATTGGACTCTGAGCCAGTACAAAACGTGAGGAAAGATGACGACGAAGAAGCCGATTAGCACGCATTTTTCTATTTTTGTACACTGTGTTGTTTCCCCAAATATGACATTTCAGATTAATCTTCATTAAAAAAATTATCCCGAGAACTTTCGAAGTTATCGCTGATCATGACCATTCAATCAGCCAAAACAATGTTTCTCGGATTTTGTAGTCGTGGCTTTGATTTACATGACCTGTACCCTTTTTGTAAAATTTCGTTAATTTTGCTCATTCTTTTGATGTTTTTAGCATGTTATCACGGTTAGCCGTTCAGTTCATCAACATAGATCTCATTCTCGATTCTCGAATAGAATCAGATACAATTTGGCGTACCCAACAGAACGTGTTAAACCATGCAACGTAAAAAGTCCAGATAGTATTATAAGGTCAGTGTTTTATTGAGCAGGTCGTGTTTTTTTTTGAAACATGAAATAACATAAATGTAAAATATTGCATTATGCCTACTATATGCAAGCTCGAACTCTTTCAATTTAGCCCTTTCATGTAGTGAAAAATGAGAAACGCGATATTTTTGAAACGTGCGTGAAACCCTTCCTATCTAAATTTTAATTTAAAATTGAAATGATGTGGAACCTCGAGATGCTCTAGAGATGGAAGTTGTCTGCCAGTGTTTCGAGGAGCATCGAATGACGATCGTCGTAGTTCTTCCTCGTGGGTAAGACCTGCTAGAGAATTGCACATATTTATATTATGCAATGCAAAAAACGGAATATTAAAGGAGGACTAATAGCAAATAAATGGACGAAAACCCTCTGTCCTAGTCTGCAAAAATCCTGGGCCAAGGGCGGCATCGAACCCCGCACCTTCGGAAAGATCGACCGCCTCTCTAACCACTGCGCTACACAAGGGTGTTAGGACCCCTCCTCTTGCCTCGCACTATAACTATCATGTTTCCATTTTCAAATTCCCGCCACTCCCCTGTCCTTTCAATGTCCATGGCACAGAGCCAAGTCGCTATAAAATCGTTCTAACAAAAGGTAAAAACACGCGGGTTTCGGATTTCTGGTATGGTTCCTGATAGCTACAGTTCTGCGTTGTCAGATTGGACATCTAATATTTGCTATTTCACCTCCTTTAAGATACAATGTAATGAATGAATAGGGTACCTCCAATAGCTTCAACCGAGTGAGTACGAGAGGGTGGTTGAACCGCGAGGTACACCTTCTCTCCCGAGGCACGCACTACAGTGCTCTCAGATCCGTTGCTCTCTGACATTCATGGCATTACTAATTAGTACAATGAGGGAAATGCTTGATTTCCGCAAAGAGTATGCGACAAGTCAACTTTGCGTCGTACTCGTTCTCTTCTTTTTTCTGCAGCTCAAATGATCAACTGGATTTAAGTCGGCAGGCAAAGAGTAGGTAAAATAGTTGCATCATTACCTCTGGGCTGAAGAGGAAATACATGGGCAACTTTTATTTCGCCATTTGCTGATTCCATCATCGCTTCCATGTCAGAGGGATTTATCGCACGGAAGACCAGGTCCCTTAAAAATGTTAACCATGATCACATGCTAACAAAGCGTTGCAAAAGGACAGAATGAGTGGTTTCCTTCCTCTTAAAATGCCCGCAAAATTTCTTCCACTTCCTTCCACCTCTTCTCCACTAAGTCTTTCTCTTGAGCTGAAATTTGATAGCTAGAGATCAGCTAATTACAAGGATCTTTCCCCCTTAGTCGATAATTAATTACTTATGTACATAAATTCCCATGGAAAAATGCTTTGAATGAAGAGGAAATAGAAAACAAGCATCTTTGTGCCCTGTATCATACGTTTCCGTAGCGACTTCTTTTGTTGCCAGGTACATTGCATGATGAAGACCGGGAAGTCCAATTAGGGGCATCTGAAAAATGAATGGATAAAACATGGAAACAAAAAGTAGGCTATGAAATCGAAGGCCATTAGATATTAACTTGACTGGACAGATAAATAGATATCACCGTGGGTAGGGGGAGGGGTCGACATTGGCTGTTCGTCGTACTGCGGATCACATCACGCTTCCATTCTGGCTTTCCAGTTCTGAATCTTCTAGCATTTGGGAATTCATTATTTTTTATCTTCTTAACTCACGAAGAAGAAATGCAATTTTGAATCGTGAGTAAAGAATGAAAGATCTCACGTGGACAACGAGGGTCGTTTCTTGAGACAGAATTTGTAGAAATAGACGACAGTGATCACGACGAGAAGGCCCCCGACGACCCCCGTCAGGAGAACGGCGATTGTGAACAGTGGACGAAGTGAGTCCTGACTCGAAAGTCAGGTAGTCTACATCCGACCAATGGCCTTTCCTGCATTTTCGCTTCGTAGAACGAATGTTAAAATAGTAAATTGCAGAATAATTTATCGGACATAAAGGAGCACATCGGTAGACTTTCAAAGATTATTAAATTATGTAGTTGTTTAGCAGTCAAGCGAAACGCTGGTGTAATTTGAAACAAAGTACAAGCATGAAGTGAAATTGTTGTCACAATCAAGGTAACAGGCTGCCACTTACTTGAAAGGATGCTAAGGGTATTCATCGCATTCAATTTCGTAAAGTATCTATTTACTTTCTGTCAGTAAAATAGCTCAGGAATGATAATGAATGCTAATGCTTAAAGGAAAAAAGAGTTTGCTTAACAGCGTCGTTGTTCTCATTTCAGTAGTTTATGACTCGAGGCTAAATATACGGCAATATCGTGATTTTTTTATATTTGAAGACCCCTTTTGCTCTGTTTATGAGGCGCGCGGACCACACGCTAACCGAATAACACCTCTTGTATGCATTTTCAACTAGTCTGGGCAATGGCAAAGAGAGATGAGAGGAACGAAAATTGAAGCTGTGAACCCGTAAAATTCTTACAATTATGCAGACATGAAGTTTGTAAGAGTTTGTAACAGAAAGAAGAATAAAAATACGGAGTGTTCGACATAGCAGATAGCCCTGGAACGAGAAAGGGAAGAGTTCTCTCTTTGTTTTTAAGCGAATGCCTGTCAGGATCAGGGACATGAATCTTCAGAATGAGTCAGGATATAAGGTCTTTACCACATGAATACATTCGTCTATATTTTAAAGGGATACCTTTCATCAGATGCAGAAACCATAATCTGCAGGGTTCCAACATCGGTAATACCAGTAAAGTTTTTAGATTTTCATCAAGAAAGCTCCTTGAAAGCAAGGAGTTAACACAGGTTTCGGGAAAGAATGTACCAAAAACAGCCCCTTCGAGAACTAGATTTTTCAAACCCAATTGAAATTGACCATAATATGATGGATACATACCCTGGTGACAAGGAATCGATCTATCCGGTCCACGAGTCCCACGGCCGGCTTTTAGGGATTCTCCGGTTCTGAACCCGGCCATGGTGTATCTCATGACCC
>LS505003.1:0-69335 GCA_900490845.1 Pristionchus japonicus | reverse complement strand
ATGAATGGCGGGGTGTCAGCGGGTGTGTTCTACAGCTAGCGGATTACCTTTCTAGTGGAGGAAGGAAGGCTATTCACCCCTTCCCTGGGTTAGCGAATAAGGGGACAGGAGAGGCACATTGGAGGAAAAAAACACAGCTACAATGTATTCAGTGTCAGCACAGATCACAGAACTGCTGACTGAGTAAGAGAGGGGGGGGCAACATACGAGAAGGGGGAATTCGCATGGTAAGGGAGCAGCAGCGGTCGCCTCTTGCTGATTATGCATGTGGGAATACAAAAACTGGAGCAATACTATGCAGAAAAGCTCCTTGTTTTCGTCGTGTGCTACAATGCCTCTGTTACAGTATCCGATGCAGAACGCAACAGCAACCACATGACTAGTCACTCTCGCATCCCATTAATCTCCTTCCGAGTCTACGTGCCCTAGGCCTATTAGCCCCAACATGCCTCATGCGTCAGAGAGGACTTGCATGTCTGGGTTCCATTAGCGTACTTCTAAATATGGCTAGAACTCTTCAGTCTCGCGCATGGCTGATCTTCTACATCTTGTTCACTTTCAGATCCACAACTTACATGCTTTCCTTCCTTCCCATTCTAATCCTCAAGTGCTTCAGCAGACCAGAGACCGTCCGCATCAACGGCAACGATCGTCTGGAAAACATTTGCTTCTCCAATGCGAAGAGAGGAGATGGATGAGATTTCCATCGTTGATGATCGAAAAGTTGTATGGCAAATAGCCTGGCAAACAGAAACCGAGAGCAGCGAGAGAGAGATCGTTCAGAGCCTTCGCTCTTTCTCTCTTTCTTTTTCTCCTGCTTTTCGGTTCCAGAAACCTCTCCAGAAACTCGGGGCAAGCAATGTCTCTGCAGACATTCAGTTGCCGGGGTCGATCACGAACTGATCTACCGTAACCTCAATACCGTACCTCTTCTTGCCGATGGCCGGGTAATAGGCGAACATCATCGTGCAGTTGTTCCAGCTGGCGGTACTACCGTATCTCATCTTACTGTAGGCGGTGCGTCGGATTTACTTCCATCAGAGCTCTCGGGCTCGCCTTATATACCCCGCCCCGATTCGCAAGGAAATCGGAGCACCACCAAACCAAAAGGCGCTCGGCCGTGCGTTCAGATCAAAGTTTGCGTCAATCTCACTACGCGTTGTGGTCACAGAGCCGAAAGGGGCTGGCTCTCGCGAGTTCAAACGACTCTCTGTGATTGAGTGACTCCACTCTGTCATCCATCTCCGATCGGCGAGGGAGCACACTCAAAGGGGAGATCTCCTCCTCTCAGGGTACTTCCCCGGTGCTTGTTTATGCGAAGGAGAGATCAAACTACCTCATTCCTCCTTCCCCTCAATCACTGCTGGGGGAAGAAAATCAGCTGGCTAGGTGCTCCCTTCACTCGTTGCGATCAAAGTCGCTTGTCTCTCCTCCGAAGACAATTTACGAGGCTGTTAAAGCACTCGCACACACGAGGTAGAGATCAAACGGCGTGGAGCCCGCGGGTTCATTACCCAGGATCTGTTCCTCTACACATTCCAATCTACCGTACTCCATCGAATACAGTATTTATCTGCCGTACTTTTCCGACAGTAGTCCTTCGACCATCAATAGTCGCACAAGATCACATAAGAGGATCTTCGGATCCTGCGGCATAGGAACGAATGAATAACAACACGTCCTCTAATGGGAGGTGGTCACCGGACAGAGGGGAGATCCCATGGTCTGCGTGACGTAGTGGGGCCGATGGTAGGTCAGCCATTGTTAGTCCCTTACCTCCTCCTACTCGCCTTCGATAATGGCGCAGTCGTCACTATTCCATCCATCCTTCACGAAAACAACCTTTATGAAGTTAGTTACGTGACGAGAATCTTCACGCGGGATTAGTCGCAATTGTGACTTTCGAAAATAGGATCATCCGACACTTTCGAAAAATATACAGATCAGCCCTTTTCAAGTGAACCTTTCAAGGATGAAGGAAAGATCGCATGAGAGAAAATCAGGAACAGAATATTGACGATAGTAGTAATCCAGGGGCTGAGACAGCACATGTGGAACCGTACGCACCCCCGCTGGAACACACGTACATACGCAAATGGCGAATTCTGGAACCTCGCGAGCCCAGAGATCGAGAATTTCCTACAGTAGCTAATCATCGCCCAGACGGAGACACCTGATGCCATTCCGAACCCTTCTTATCCCCTCTCTCCTCTCCCCGGTGGGTCAGGGAACACCCGAGTGATACCCCGTCTGTTTCTTTACGACTGTTTGGAATGCTGACTAAACACATACGCGGTTACGTAGTGAGACCACCATCTCTCCCCGTGTTGCTCTCTCTTTTTCGCTCAACAGTTGACTGACTCACTAATCACAAGCGGGTGCTCGCTCATAACTAATAGGGTACAGTAGACCCCGAGCGAATCAGCTACCGTAGCCCGCGCGCAAACTAACCAGATCAGGCGTAACGAATCACCAGAAATCCGTGTTAATCTGTCTTCTACCTACCCCCTAGTTATTCATAGTATCATCCCCGAATCAGGCTCATCCAAGAATAGTGCTCGCTCTACTCCTAAAGATGGTTATTGTGTTGCACAGGCGCCGATCTCTCTAAAGATAGATTGGAAGAGGTGGTAAATCAAGGTAAAGAGGGGCGCCAACGCGCGTATATTTTCCACTTGAACAACACCGAGTATTAGGCGGAAGCGACAGGCTCTCTTCACCCTACGTGCTCTATCATCAGCCAGAGAGCGCGAGATACCATGCGAGATGGGGAGAGTCGACTAGAGAGGTGAGCAGCAGCAGCGAATGCATGCGTTGACAGCAGGGGCGGATGGGATAGATAGATAGATTGAGCGAGTGGTAGGAGAGGAAAGCGTCAATGAGCAGCGAATGAGATGCAGCCATGCAACAACAACTCTCAATTCCCGTTGCTGAATCCCTCTAGAGATCGCACGTGAAAACATCATGGGAATCAAAATGTTACCCAAGGATTATCACGTATCGACAGATACGACAAACATACAACAATCTGTGTGTGATTGGCAACGGCAGAAATAGGGACGAGAGACCATCGATCGCAACGAACTGCGTAACAATTAGGAGGGCAAAACGGCAAAATACCCCACCCCAATATCACACGCGACCTGGTCCAATGATCACCCTGCAGCGGTGACACCTCTCCCCAGTACCACACTCGAACAATGAACAGCCCCTTCCACTCCTAGTAGCTGCTGAAAGTGGGCGGAGCTTGTCCCGAATCAAATTATCATATTCCATGACAAACCGTGGGAGGAGGAAAACTAATCCGAGACCGCTCGCTCCTGTGATGTGTGAGACGGTTTTGGATTGAATTCACGTACTACTCGCATATTTTGCCAAACAGGAGCGTCCGAGGAGAAAATAATAACGCAAACCTCGATGATACGATTCTATTTCTCGCCCTCTATGGCATGCAGCATCGGTGCAACTACCTACAAGTTCGTCAGAGAGACCGGAACTATCGAATCATAATCAATTCCGAATTATCGCTTCCTACATCCGGAATCGGCACACCGTTCTATGATCAATATGGAGACAGGAACTGTCCCGGGGAAACTGTGCTCTTCGAAATCATCCAATCACCGATACGAAATGGCGTTCTGTGATCGTTCTGGCCGCCCTCCTCATCCCATTTCCAGGCACAGTTTCACTACAGATATCTACAATCACTTTCGAATTTCATCACCATCAGTGCCAATTCGGGAGCTATCATCGGTGATCGCTGACTGACTCTTGTTACGTCACCGAGTCAAGAGCGAGCAACCAGCTGTGATTCATCTTCTCCTCACTACATCTGCATACGCGGAATCGTACACTGCGGAGTGGAACGAGAAATCTCTCCATTCAGAATACACTCTCGCCAGTCAGAGATACCGAATCAACACACTATCATGCGTGGTACAGAGAACCGATTTGGGCACTTTTTGGTTTCGCGGTTGGTACATATTCACGTCGATTTTCTACTTGCCAATAGCATAGCCGAAAGCACTCCAAACACTTCAAAATTTCAACTATCGAATATCACAAACTACTACCGTACTCGGCTTGCGGTACATTCATCCTACGATCTCTGCTACATTCCGCACTTGCTCTTATCATAAGCTTTCTGTTGTTCACGATTCAATCCGTGAACTCGACGCGTCAACACTCCTACCTATGCAATATTCACGCCAGTCCTTCCCAGCGTGAGCTTCCCAGCGTGAGCTCGGGTGCAAAATGGAAGCAATATTCCGTGACTCAGCTCGCATGCTGAATCTATTCGGTTGCAGAATCAAACAAATCCTCTGATTCACCGTGACTTCCCCTCATTCTCCAGCAAAACTTTCCAGAGATCACCCCGTCTTCCAAAGATCAAACCTTCCTCCCTCATTAGCATACTATTTTCGAAGAACAAAGGGGGTTGCCGTTTCATGGACAGTCGCGTGACCACTAATCCCTGTACACGGTTCCTCGTTCTATTTCGAAAGTCAACCTCCTCCGAATCGGGACCGCGACACACGAAATTATCATAGGAAACCACGCAAACATCGGAACGAGCGAGCTAACATGTTTGTGCGAGAACGAATTATTGCATGAGCATTGAATCGAATGGAACTGAAAGAGCCTAAAAGCGAAGCGTCTGGAAACGTTTACGACCTGGGAACTTGAGCAAAGACCACAATGGAATCGCGGAAAGACACCCACGCAACACTTTCCACAACAGGAGAATAGGCATACAACACACGGAAGAAACAAGCGTGATCAAGGATCAGTACGAATGCAACCACCTCCGATCACGTCTACCACGTTTATGAGGCTCATCAACCGCTTGGAAGCTCTAGACCACATGGAACCAATCTTCCCTGAATGATGCAATCAAACCAGCTAATCCTATCACTAGCGACTAGCCGATCCTACGAGTCCGTTTCTCCTATTCCCACGCTCTATCACCGGCCAGACTCAATCCGGAACCATCTCCATCCCACGTGTCCTCACAACAAACCCATTGAATACACACGGAGAACCGGACAGTTTGTCTCGTTCCTTTTGATAAGAGATCCTGACACAAAAGTATTCGGAATCTAAGGAATCTCACTGTCTGAACTATGAGAGAGCACGCGAAAATGAGAGAATCATGCGAAATCACAGAGCCAGCCTTCTGAACCTCTTCCCCTCCCCGCCCGTCCGCCACACAGTGTACAAGCATCGGCGCATCTTCACTGGGCGGTAACCGGTTCGGGACCTCCCAGGGTGCTCCTTGGCATTACAGAGATCAGTGGTTGAGACGCGCGATCAATACGCGGATTATCAATTTAACGCGAAGAAATGCAACGATTTCTATTGATAAAAAAATTCTATTCGCGGAATATCACTCCACTAATATCTGGCAGAGGCAACGACTGACTGACAGGATTCTCGGGAGGAAGATAAACGACCTCCTCCCCTCTTTCCTCCTCGCTTCTCCTCTTCGAACAACAACACGGAGGGGGACAGAGTACGTGATCGTTGACTGCTAGTGCAGCAGTGAGCTGATTCTCCTCTTTTTACACACTCTTCTGCACTTTCTGACTGACGAGAGAGCACGCTCGATTGATAGAGACCGACGATTGGAACTAGTGCACCACAGGACTGATTCAGCCTGGGTAGAGTCAGATCGCTACTAGTGCAGCCGTGTCACTTTTCCCCAGTCCGATTCTCCCTCTAGTACCCATCCACCCAGTCGTTATGAGGCCTCATCAACTTCCTCCTATCTCACAAAGTGCCCGGTGATTTCACGAATCAGCTGCTACCTAACAAGCGCAGAACAGATCAGAGTGGATACTGTTGCGAGTGGTATTCTAAACAAACAAAAAAAATTTCACCAAGCTCTGAAGTCTTCCTTCATCAACACCAAGAACTTCCTGGATTCGTCGGCTACCTAATTTGCTTATTTCAAAACTGAAACAATGCACGATCTACGGGCAATGAAAAAAACGATCCATTTAAACAAGGAATGACTCGCATCTTTCACTTTCCCGATTCAACTACTGGCTATCACTCTCACATCAACCTCCGGGCAATTTTTCTCTCTTCCGCTATCAAAATAACAACAACAATCACAACAAATCTCACACGAAAATCAAGGTCGTAAAGAGCTGAAAGGGGTAGATCACTCATCTCCTCCCTTCCCACCAAACTGCTTCACAAACAATACTCTCGCATCGGCGGCGGTGCCTGAGGGTGGCGCCTTCCCTCCTTCGGCGAGAGATCAGGCGGATGCGAGAGGGTGCAGGCAGCCAGAGAGTGCTAGAGAGCACGCGAAACGGAGAGAGCGGCGACAGTCAGAGCCCCTCGCCGTGTTAGACAAAGAGATCATGACTAGACGAGCACGTGGTTTCGAGTCTCTCCTCATTCCTCATGATCTCTCGTCAGTCAGACATGACGAGAGAGCACGGGAAATGGAGAGAGTCAACGCATTCATAGCGATCAACAACCAAGAGCTTCAGCTCATGCATGGGGCGCCAGAGGCGAGAGAGCACGCGAATCAGAGAGGGCGAAGACGGTTAGAGAACGGGGAAATGATAGTGTAGGTAGGTAGAATTCGCCTCAGGGTTGAAGCTTACGTGCCTCGGGCTCCAGACAACAAACAGAATACGAGGAAAGAAGTGAACACACAAGCACGAATCATCAACGAGGTTCGAGGATCTCTGATCTAAGTTCTATCGAGACCTAGTGAATTCCGGGTGCAGAACTATCATAACAAGTTCGGTTCATGCTCACACCAATGCGTCTCCACGAGCGACTGGTAAAATACATATCTCTGGTCTACTATTCTCTCTACCTGAATCAAGCGGAACTTTTATGACGCAGCACTAGCATAACAAGTCTAGCTCACGCCGCACATTAGAACATCTTCGCTTGCGTAGTTTAAAAATACAATACTAGTTAATCCTGACTTCCACCAATAGCATTCCTAGCTTTCTAATCAACCCGGGACAATAATCTTCAACAATCGCTTATCTGCTTCATTTCTCACTAATTCTGAGGCGAATTCCAATAGAACAATAATAATCAATAATCGACCGTACCTCTCCCTGAACTCCCTCTCGATCATCGCCCTCCGTTCCTCCTCCGCCCTCTGTCTTCTCAGTCCGTCCAATCTCGCTCGCTTCTGCTCCTCCGTGTCGCTCACGTCATCCGAGTCCTGCAAGGAATAGATTACTATATTTTGACTACGGTAGACCAAGAATATCGATTTTAATATTAAAATTCTTCGCAGAACCCCACAGATATATCATAGGAGTTCAAAAGTTTGTCATACACCACGAAATAAAACGTTCCGTACGCGACTAGGGAGGTTTTTGAAATGACAGAACTCGAACTACACCACAGCCGATTTCACACGTTCTTTTATATTGTTCTAACTTATAATGTGCTCACATACGATATAAACACTAGCGGAGACGAAGTAAACATAGAAAAAACTAAATTCGCACTTTTAAACGCTGCCGCGCACTTTCTCAAACTGAAGCCACGCCCCCTACACGAGTCGCACATATTTCAGCGTACACAGTCGTGTGTCCGGAACTTTTTATTTCTATAATACCAACATTCACCTCCTAGCCGAATTCACAATTTCAATCAGTTTTACGTTTGACGTTTCAGCATTTCTAATTAGCACATTCAACACCCCAAGACTCAATAAATCCGGTTCATGCTCGAAATATAAAACCATACCTAGAGACCCTAGGCTCCGCCCACTTGAGAGGGATAAAGCGCGGCAGAAAAAAACTGGCAAGGGAAAGAGCAAATCGAATTCTCCACCGATTTAGGTGATCTAAAGTGTTTCTGGTAGGTATCGACATCCCTCACAAAAGGCCCGAGGCGCCCTATGTTTGATCAACTTTGGATGGGTGAAAATCGATATTGAATGATTCAGAATAGGTGATTCGCTCAGTTCCCGTGATCGTACACAAGGGCGCTTCTCACAGTTTGCTTCCCTAATTTTATGAGGAATATTAAGCATGAAAAAACATTTTTCAGAAGTGTCCCCGATTTGCTCTTTGAGTAAAATGAAAACAAGACTTACGGTGTTTAGCGCGCCTCCTTCGCACCCTCCTCCTCTCCCTTCCCTCATTTGCATGCGCCCTCTCCCTCGCTCCCACTATGAAGTACTACCCGGCTACTCTAGAACGCACTCTCTCCGTTTACGATTGAATGCGCCACCCCGGCATCTGAACAGCTTCTCGCTCAGAACGGTGAAACTATAGCCGTCTAAGTTCGGGAACGAGCCGAAATTAGCTCCGCCCACTTTTGATCTGTCCGGAATTCCCCCTTTCCCCCACTATGATCTTTTCGCATGGTTTATGAAGCATAACTCGGTCCAGAGTTGAGATATCGACAAACGGTAAAAAGCACGATCTTATTTGGCCCTAGAGGGATACATTAGCAACACTAACTGGCCCTCACGATGAGTTCGGCCAATCACGTTGTGGTCCCTAACCATACCACTTCCTCGTCCTCATCCTCTTCGTGGAAGACGTCACTATCACCCTCACTCTCCTCCCTCATCACTCGTGTCCAGCTACCATACCTTCCCCTCACTTCCAGTTACATGTTTCATCATACCTACTTAGCCTATTGAACAGAACATTCCTTAATTGAGCGGACTTGCTCTGGAAATACATACCAATTCCTCATCCTCTTCGTGGATGACGTCACTATCTTCCTCGCTCTCCTCCTCCTCCTCTCCCTCATCACTAGTGTCCAGCTGGTCGAGGCGAGCGAGCAGTCGCTTGTACTCCTGGAAGAGAAATCGATTTTCAGTAAAAACTCATAACTTTCATATTTCATCCTGCCCTTATCGATCACTGAACAGAGCGCGATCAGTAATTTGATGACCGATGTGGCTCTACAAAAATTCTCAAGGCAACAATTTCCACCCTGTCCAGTCATCTCTCACAATCAACACCAGCCACATATCCGTTTCACCCATGCCTTATTCAACAATCGAAAATTATAGAACTAATATTTCTTTCACTCGTACCTGAATCAGATAATGCAGAGACCGTCCAAAAAAAAGACAGTCCAATTTCCCTCTCCTCTCCAATGCTCGCTATTCGCCTGCCACTTCATCGATGCACCCTTATCTTATTCACTTGCTGCTTCATACACAACTGATCAACTGCTCGCTGCTAATCAAAGGACACATACTACTACAGTATTTCTTCGTTGTCATCTCCTCTTCCTTCCCCTCGGCTCGCTCTTTGACCCGGAAGCACCGCCACATTATGTTTTTCGTCATTGAACTCCACAAAAATCATAATTTGCTCTCATTTTCAGTCAGATTTCAACGCCAATCCGTTCATCCATTGACCAGAGACCAATTCCCTTCATTTCATCTGCTCGCTCTCTCTGCTTCAGACCCGGAAGCGAACCGCCACTGTTGTTTTCGTCCGCTGCAGCCCCCTTTCTCCATTATCTCCCCGTCAAATTCCCCTGCACCCATCCGGAAGAGAAGAAGGATGGAAGTTCCGAAAACAGGTGGTCCTAACTCGTGCATTCATTCCCTTGGCTTTATATGAGGGACCAATTTGCGGGAAAAGATTTTGCTTGACCAACACATCACCTATCTACACTTCCCCGTTTCACGCCTATCTTATCCCGCTATTGCACATTTCAGAACTAATGGTTTGTCTCATCCGCCTGCTCGAAAATAATAAATTCAATACGTCTCCGCCATCCAGTCGATCACAAATCATCTTCCCTCATCCCTCTTCCTCATATCTCCCTCCAGACAGACAGACTCGCTGACAGCCTGGTGACACGCACAATCAGCGTCTGATGCTCTCTGACCTGCTCATCTCGTCGCTCTGTCATACTCTATATTCCTAAAGCTATTTTGTGAGCGAAGCAGGCGAAGAGATAATTCAGAGCAGATAGGCCCTCTCTATTCCATACACTCTCTTCCTCATAACTTCCACCAGACAGACAGATTCCCCTGACAGCATGGTGACACGCACAATCAGCGCCTGATGCTCTATGAACGTTCCTTCTCATCTCCTCCCTCGAGAGAGCAGATAGGAGAAAAAGTCCGGCGTTCTCAGACTTCTCATAGCCTCCCTCTGTCATCCTCTCTATTCCATCCGCTCTTTTCCGAGGAAGCAGACGAAAACATAATTCAGAACAGATAGAATCTATGCCCTCTCTATTCCATACACTCTCTTCCTCATAACTTCCACCAACCAGACAGACTGACAGCCTGGTGACACGCACAATCAGCGTCTGGTGCTTCCGAACGTTCCCTCTCATCTCCTCCCTCGGTCTCTGATGCCTTCGTTTCATTTCCCCACTTTACTACGCCTGCTGGCGCCCGCCCTCTCCATCTCCCGTGCTCTCTCACTTCCCCTGTTCGACGAGAGATCAGGCAGCATCGAGAGAGTTTGCTGCCGCCTGCTGCTCGGTTCACGCTGCTGCCCGACAACAACAACAATAGCAACAGCGAGGAAGGGATTCTCACATCGAGTTTCTCCACAATTGAAAGACTCATTGAGCAGTCTGACCGACGATATAGCGTGCAAAAATGAGAGAGCGCCTCGAAGGATTCGTCATGCACCACTCTTCTCACATGCTTCTCGTTAGCAGAGTCCGACAATTCAATAACCAACCCCTCTCCCCCCCCCCCTTTCTGAACCCCTACAAACAGATTCGGAGGCACAGAAATCTCGTGCACCGAGTTACAAATTCGACTACGAGTTCTCTTTCTCTTTTCGTCTTCAAAAATCAAATCCCCGGCAGGGTGCTATTCAATTGACAGGGCACGAGATCCCTTTTCATCTCTTTCTGCAGCTCTCTTTCTGCTATCAACGAACCAAAGATTGGCGATTCTCTATAACGAAAAGAGAGAAAGAGAAGCGAAAGCGCCATGAAAACACTCCATCACACTAGCATACTCCAGCATGATTGTTTCTACGAGTTATGGACAATAACCACTGAAACGATGTGATCGGTATTGGCTGATGCAATAGATCTGATTCTACAATCTCCAGAAACATCGCCCTCAATGTTGTTCCGTAGTTTCTTGCAATGAGAGCTGGTCGTGAAACACAGGAATCAATGGTAAGTCCACCCAACATCTACAAAAACTGGGAATAAGAAGATATTGTGACCACATCACAGATTTTTCTCTACCACCAACCTGAAGACTCAACATTGTTCCCTGATTGCAGGTCTTATGAGAAGGGTGTGAAACACACGAATCAATGGCCAAACTTCAGTCTCATAACTGGTGTTGAGCAACAAAACAATATGGGAATTCAGCAGCGTGTGACCACATCAAATCCCGTGCCTTTCCATGCCATTTCGTGCCCTTCCTGATCAACTTCCCACCATCCCCGTGGCAACCTCTACGTCAATCGGTCCACTTCTGAGTCTTTTGCCAAAATTTAGTCTCATAACTGATCAACAAACCACTCCAAGTGAAACCGCTCAACAAATTTCGTACCTTTCCGTGCCCCTCCTGATTAACGCTTCTCACCATCCCCCTGACAACCTCTACGTCAATCGGTCCACTTCTGGACCCTTTCGCCTCCCTTCTCATAAACAACTACATTTCCTTGCTTGCTACATGGGAGAGGCTGGCACGCGGATTTGTGAGTGAATGCGCACAATTCTCAGAGCCAGGAAATGTGCCCATTGTATATCATTATCTAATAAAGATTCAACTATTAGTGATGGAGCCAGTGCTACAGAGCTGAGAAAATATTAAGAGCGACTTTCTGAGAAAATGAAACTATGCTTGGCACTAGGGAAAAATCGAATTCCCTCAAAATGTGTCGGCTGGTAGTACTCCTCGAGTGTAGCTCAGTAATAGCTGATTTAGTGTTTTGGTTCGTTCTCCGACGAATTGTGATGTATGTTTCAGTGAAACATAACCCAGCCGACTTTGCCATTTCGCGATCATTCGAAACGAGTGATAGCGCAAACAACGCGCACTATTACTGTGATGGTGCATGCCAAGTTTCATCCCGATCGATTTGTGAAAAATCGATAAATCGATATTTTCAATATAAAATAGAAAATATCTCAAAAAATCGTCTGCTTAGGTACCGTTTTTTATTTGCGAAATCTGTAGAGCAACCACTCATCTCACTGATATTTCAATATAAAAGAAATTAAAAATACGAGTCGTGGGAAAATCCAGAAACAGTGCGGCCAATTTGAAATAAAGTCAGTTCTCGATAAGCAAAAATGCCGTACCGCCGAGGGCGACTTGTAGATAAATCAGGTTTAACCTTTGAGCGCCGGGTCAAGTTTTCAAAGTTTGTTGAGGGTGGACCTACAGTACCTTGCCATGTTACAGTAACCCATGTTACCGTAGTCAGGTTATCGCAAACTAACTTTTTTTCAAATTACGAGTTACAAATGTGCGCCACGGTCGAAAGTCTCGATCGTGATTTAGCATACTACTGTAACCCAAGATACCGTAATCCGGTTATCGCAAACTGACTTTTTATTGAAAATTCATTTTCAAAATTCGTTCCTTGTTTTATCGTAAAAGTCAGTTTGCGATAACCGGATTACGGTATCTCGGGTTACTGTAACATTCTGGATTACGGCCGACACTTTCGACCGTGGAAGACATTTGTAACACATCATTTGAGAAAAAAGTCAGTTTTCGATAACCTGACTACGGTAATATGGATTACTGTAACATGGCAAGTTACTGTAGGTCCACCCTCAATAAACTTTGAAAACTTGACCCGGCGCTCAAAGGTTAAACCTGATTTATCTACAAGTCGCCCTCGGCGGTACGTCATTTTTGCTTATCGAGAACTGACTTTATTTCAACTTGGCCGCACTGTTTCTGGATTTTCCCACGACTCGTATTTTTAATTTCTTTTATATTGAAATATCAGTGAGAGGAGTGGTTGCTCTACAGATTTCGCAAATAAAAAACGGCACCTAAGCAGACGATTTTTTGAAATATTTTCTATTTTATATTGAAAATATCGATTTATCGATTTTTCACAAATCGATCGGGATGAAACTTGGCATGCACTATCACGGTAATAGTGCGCGTTATTTGCGCTATCACTCGTTTCGAATGATCGCGAAATGGCAAAGTCGGCTGGGTTATGTTTCACTGAAACATACATCACAATTCGTCGGAGAGCGAACCAAAACTCTAAATCAGCTAGTGCTGAGCTACACTCGAGGAGTACTACCAGCCGACACATTTTGAGGGAATTCGATTTTTCCCTAGTGCCAAGGGCCCCGGCCAACTAGTTCCACTGACTCAGAAAGTCGCTCTTAAATATTTCGCATTTTACAACCAACATCCAGCTGTAACATCGCATTCCCGATCACAAGGCTTATTAGATACGGATGAAGCATGGTAGTCGGTGATCTTTCATCACTCGCCATTCTAGCCTAAAGCCAGATATCCAGACAACGCACTTTCTTGTTTTCCCTGTCTACCGAAACCGGAAAGCGCTGTCAATGTGAAAACTCAGACAAGAAAGAACGACTACACGTGAAAATAACAAGATTTCTCTCACAAGTCTGCAAATTTTCCCTTGTCCGCGACTAAAACCACGATAGGAAACATATTTTCCTTGCCTAGACAGATATTCTGAGAAAATTACTGAACTCTTACATTCAGACACACTGAAGCCCTTGGAAGAGGCGAATAACACAGAAACGCACGTGCGGATAACGCAAAAATCATTTTCGACACAAGGGAAAAATGTTTCACAAGTTAGCGAAAATATTCATATCAGTCAAGGGTCAATTTTTCCTTGACATTTCGTAAACACAAAATAAACTTGAATGTGCAATATTAGATTCTCGTGACCCGGAGATTCCAGGACCCACCAACTGCACAACAAGCTATGATCCATTCTAGACTGATACCGTTCACGTTTATTGTTAGAGTACTAGAAAACACTGAAATATTTCTCCCATACCAACGACACCAATACACCTACCATTCGCCGGGTTCCAGTCGATAAATTTTTGCGAATTGTTAAAGCTTTATTTACTAACCTACCACGTTCGCCACAATCTTAACTACCCCACGCAACCTAAAGCCACCTTTCAGACTCTTCCAATCTCTAATCACTCTTACCGCATTAACGAATCTCCAGCACGTCGATAGGGCCATGACCTACTCCTGGGACGAACTATCGGATACGGTAGACTCCTCTGCCACCTCACTATGGTTCTAGCACAGCTAGCGAAAGCGAATAGCCTCTCGTACGACCCTCTTTCTTTCTTTCCTTCTCCCCCCCCCTCTCGCTTCTCGTTCCCTTCTCGGCACATCTCTTCCATTCTCTGCACTCTCTCCATTTCCCCTGTTCTCTCGCCTCCTCTACCCACAGCCACCGTAAAAACTGTCAAGAACCCCATCAGCTTATGCTAATGCGCACCGATAGTGTACCTTCCCATTCTTCCTCGTCTCTATTCGCGCCCTTCGAACGACTGGGCGGTGGTGGTACGATTTGTAACTCGGAAAACGAAACCTGCCTAATTGGAAATGTACGACTGAGAACTCTCACTTTGAAACATACATTTTGCAACCTCCATCGAAAAACTCATTTGTTTGAAATCCTATTCTCAGAACCCTCCTGTTGAAACTATGCTAATGGAATGATTGAGTTAAGAACAACGATCTTAAAATCTGCGGTATGTAAATCGCGGAATGGAACGTGCGTTTCGAAACCCACGTTTGGGAACCGACGTTTTGGAACCGTGAAACTCAAGTGTAAATAAGCAAAAATTGAACTTTCGTTGATCACCAGCACACTATAAATACATTACGATATTGTAACTGCTCTAATCTAACTTGTAAACATTTTAAAACGACAAATCAAATCACTTTAGACGATTCTAAATCCTTGGTTCCGAAACGTCGGTTCCCAAACGTAGGTTTCGAAACGCACGTTCCAATCAAAAGGTTGTATGTAAATAGGTTCTCAGACGTGATTTCCAGACAGAGGGTTTTGCATACAATGTTCTCATCTCTAGTTTCCAAAGATCAATTTCCAGAATCGATCGTTCCATTACCATAGTTCCAAACGACCGGTTCTCAGAATAGGATTCCCATCAAATAAGTTTCATTCTCAGAGTTACAAAGCGTACCATCCCCGACTGGGCGACTAGAGATCATGCGGAATCGAGAGGGTGCTACAGTACTACCGTAATCTGCTTATCTACTTATCGCGACATGATCATGAGTATCAGAAGTATCCACGAAGTGATCGGGTACGCAATTTATTCACGCACGTTTCTTGGTTCGCATGAGTTCAATAGTTTTCCTCTAAATCAGCAGAGAAAACTGTGACTTTGGGCTCACGAGCTCAGTATAGTTATATGTCCTGCTCTACTTTTCTTGATCGGAAAAATTAAACCGCAATCATCCCCCTATTAACATGCGCTGAAATTTAGACTAATAGCTCCTTACTGAAACCGGCAATCCACCGCCATTTAATTCCCAAAAACCGCGGTAATAGATTCGATTTTTCACACTTTCACTTCAATTTCCTAATTACTCGAGCTTATCAACTCTCTCCTCACCTCCTCATTCACTCCTCGGGGCGGTTTGACCTCCACGTATGCCGCCTCTTCCTCCTCCCTTCCTTCTACTTCCACTTCATCCTCATCCTCCTCTACTTCTCCTTCCACTTCCACTTCATCACCTTCTCCTCCCACTTCGCTCTCATCATCCGAGTCGCGGTCCGCGCAACGGCCTGATAAGAAGATTGATAATCAGTGGCTCGTCGGCTCGCCCTACTACAATAGCATGCCCAGATCCCGTATGCCGTACTCGTGAAAGATGATTACTAAAAGATGACAGCACTAGTGAGATTGCACGGTGGATCCCTGCCGCATGGTAGGAACAACGATCTTTCAATATACAGAAACTGATCAGTAAAATTTTTAACCAGCACCCCAATTTTAGCAAAGGCATCTTATACCATTGCTGAATCACCGAAACCCGAGTCACCAACAATCGCGCTACTCTCCTATCCAGTTGAATTTTCGACTAGACTCCCTCAAACAATCGCGCACCTCGTGCTTTCCTCCGGCCCTCCGCGCGCTCCTGCGCCTCCAGCTCGTCCAGCCGGGACATCATCGACTGCAAATATATTGATTGTGTCCGGCACTAAAAATACTCTCCACACATTAATATCGGACACACCGCAGACTTCAAGAAAATATTGAAGTTGTGCATCACAAAGCTATCAGTTTTTTTGTTTTGAGAAGCTCTTGTCGGAAATATTAAAGATCGGAGGAACTTTGAGCTTTCAAGAATTTCTAGCAGCACAAACTCGCCTTCACAAGAAAAGTTTTTTCACTTAACCGTACCACCCATTGAAGCTAACAATCAGTTTTTAAGTACAGAGTGCAGTCCGAAACCAGTATGTTCATTGATAATCCGTTCCATGTCTACCGTAACTCTTCGCCTTACAGTACTCCTCTACCCTCCCTGACATACCTCAAACGTCGCCTGTGGCACCTTCTTCTCCTCTCGGGCCGCGGCCGCACGCGCCGCACGCTTTCCTACAGAGAAATCATCATTACTATCCCTTCTTGTTCCCATACATGCTACGCTGTCTTCCTTCGTGATAGTGTTCACACAACCGTTATCGGCAACAGTTGTACTAGACTGCACACTACAAGTTCAGATACTAAAGATCAAAGATCAACTCACTCCTCGCCGCGGCCTCCTTCTGCTCGTCGTAGTCCTCGCGGATCTCGACCAGACCGTCCTGAATCAGGGAGTTTATCGATTTATCACATAGCTTCGTTCAGAGCCACTAATGTTTTTGAAGGGGCGAAATTGACGATTGCGCAATGGGATCACGATTCGCGCTAGCTGATAACGACCCAGTGAAACATAAATGGCTCAATGCTTGACACGGATTCGCAGGACGAGCAAAGTGCTAAATATCACAGGGAGTTGCGAGTTGATGAGAACGTGAAACAACACGGAATCATGACAAGATCTTGTGTTCAACGAAACTACTCAAAGAGTAGCACTCATTACCATACTCGAGAATAAGCACTAAACAATTTTTATAAGCAAGTGGTCTTGAATACAATCGCAAATCCGGCTAGTTTCAATCTATCACATCTGCGTGAAACCCATTACCATCTTCTTTTTCTCATGTTCACATGAATACTTTCAAAGCCCTCCCCACCCTCTCCTCACCTTCCCTCCCTTCTCCGCCGCAGCTCCTCCGAACAATCCCTGGGCGAAGTTGAGTCTCTCGGTGGCATTTCGCTTCTGCGCCTCGACCTTTTCGACGAGGGAAGAGATCTCTGCAAGAAAAATTAATTAGAGGCACATTTCGCAAAGTAATCGAGAGTTTTGTCAACAACCAGCATATGACCACCCATATAAACACGGATTCATTTTAATTATTTATTTACGAGAATATGGCGAAAAATGTGTGAAACGGGAAGCCGCGCATAATCAATGTCCCTGTTTAAAAGTCAGAAATTTCATACGGAAACGATGTCACGTTCGACTAATGAAGCAATCTTGAAACATAAAAGTATCCAGGATTAGTACTTTAGCTTTCAAGGTCACAATCAGGTGAAATATTCTTATTTTAAACGACCATTCTCCAATCATCCACTAAACGCTGCTCGAACTCGAACCTTTTGCGGATATGGGAAACCCGAAAAAGCCTTGAACTACTCCTGAAATGTAATCTGATATCGACACCGATGCCATCTCTTCCCTCGCCGTACCCTCTGATTCTCTAATCAATAATTGGAATACAGTACCCCTGATTCTCCGATCGATAATCTTGGCCGTGTCGTGTACACTGCACTCGGCGAAGTGGTTGGCGCCCAGCAGCACCAGCACCTGTAGAAAGATAATCGATTGATAACTTTTAAAAAAATCGATAAACCCTTTAAATCGTATAACTTCAAAGACATTATTCGTCGAACATGCCGTAGGAGGAGAAAACTATTTTGTTCAACGGGAGTAGACAAAAACATCGAAGTTATGATTTTCCTGGATGTATAACATCCAGGTGAAACTAACTTTGCCTAACTCATTACCTTTTCTTGACTCGTAACCAGTTCACATCATGTTCTTCGAGTCATAAATCAGCCTAATCAATCGATAACCTGGCAATGAGATACCGTACCTCGTTCGTCCTGACCAGCTTGCCGGGCATGAAGCCGACGCCGCCGAAGGGCACCTGTGAATGATCGATCGAGTATTCATTGATTTGAAATTTCCCCATGTGCTCATTAACTGCTATCGAATGACTAGTTGGATAATCCTTGAAACACGCCCCTGCCGAGTATAAAAAAAAATTTCGGTGCACCTGGTGGAGAATGTATGTTTAATCAGGACTGAGAGACACTGATATCAAAGCCGAGGGAGAACGTTTTCTATAGAGCCTTCATTGAAACAAGCAACTGATTGGTCTGACTGACAACTGACTGAGGCTTTTTTTTTGGTTTTAATTCATTTTTCCCTCGCCTTCGCCTATCAGACAATACTCAACAGCACCTTAGGACTTCACGTGAACTGAATCACACTGCTCAATCGATATTTCAGTTATCGTACTCCTCACCATGATCGGATGGGCGATCTTCTTCTGCAGTTCGAGCAGTCGTCCCCTCAGCGTACGGTAGTCATCCACCTGCCGACGGTGCTCATCTATCGCCGCGTCGCACTCAGCGCACTCCTGAGAGGATTATCGATTGGCGATGCTACCGTATTCAAGTACTTAACTAACGGAAGAAAATGATCACGATATTGAAGCCTCACTCTCACAAAAAAACAATCATACATTTCATTCCTTCACATGAACTGAAGCCGGTAAGATCATTGGGGAAATAAATTAAACTTTTAGTCATGTTTTCAAACTCCAGCCTACTCACCATCAAATTGTGAGTGAACAGCCAGTTTAGAATGCATTCGAAATACGAACGAAACAACACTAGTCGCCACTCACCCTCTCAATCCACTGCTGCAGTCGGGCGTAATTCGCGACTGCTGCAGCCTCGCTACTTGCTGCAACTGCAGCAGGGTTGTCGTGGACGGTGGTAGCGGGCGGCATGCGACCGGCCATTCACTAGATCGATAAGATGGATACTGTAAGTCACGAGGCTACGGTACGGTTCTGGGATTCCCCACTTCCTTCTCCAGAAGATAATCAATCTGTCACGAACAGAAGCAACATCCAACCGATACATTGGGCTCCAATATTTTTGAAAGCTTTATCAACATACAATGAAACATCTACTATTAACCGAAACAGTAGATCTATAGAGATTGAAAACAAACTCGAACTGATAACGATTGCATCCGTCAAGGAACCCGTATGTACAACTACTCTAGCAATGAAACAATAACTAACAATCGACGGGCCGTCGCATGATCTAAGCTTTCTGCTGCTGTTGTTGCTGCTGCCGGAGAGCCTGCTGCTCCTTCATGTGCAGGTAGTACTCCATCTCCTGGGATTTTACCTCGATTAGCCTAATTACGAACTAGAATCATGACTACTAACTTAATAGAAGTTCGAAATAGGTCCTTGACTAGCTACCCACTAAAGATGCTGTTAATAGAGTCAAAACCATGAATTTTAACCATGTTTCTAGCGATATAGAGCCTTACGACACACTCATGATCGGGAGAAATAGAAGAGCATTGCTATACCTCGTGTTGATGCAGCGGTTGCGAGTTCACCCAGCGCTTTAGCAGCATGCCGACCTGTAAAATAGAGATTATAAAATAATATTATCAACGATTGTTGAGCTTGGTTTCAAAGGAATATCATAGCAGGAACGAGCGTAAAGAGTTTCATCAAGATTGCACTGACTTTGTACGCGCCGAACGCGCCTGCTCCAACCGCTGACACGATGCCGGCGGTGACGAGGTGTGCTTTGACGCGAGTGGGAATCATCCTGACGAATATTAGTAATGTAACCTCAACAAAAACCGATGAAATTTGCATCAAAAACGAAATAGTTCGCAGAAAAGTCCATCGTTAGCTACGGTAGGTACAAATCACTCGCATCGCAGGTCACGCTTATCATTTGTCTGCCTTATTTTGACTCGGAAAAGTTCATCAAAATTAGGCAAATTTAATAAATAAATACAGGCTCAATTGATTGGAATCCAATTCAATGGTTTTTATTTTATTTTCTACTATTCGATTGAACTTGCGTACTGTAACTAAACATAAAATCGACCTGCTTTTCGTGTTGTGGCGGGAAAATTTCGCATCATTCAAACAGATCTCGCCATTGTCTTCGAGTTTGACCGTTGTTTTGGTTTTTTCCTTGTCACTAGCTTCTCATTAGTTCAATTTTCAGCTAACCGTCGTGCGCGAAGTTAAACAGAAGATGCAAACGCCAAGCGACGTCGAAATGGAGTCGGAAGAGGAACAGGTTCGGTTCATCGTTGTGGCTGCTTATTCCAAGCTAGCGGGTTTCAGTACTTCTCTATCCACCATCTACCGCTCGAGATGAGTGCGTGCATTGTCGAGAAGCTCGACTTCCCGACGCGCATGGCCATCAGGCAAGATTCATTCAATTCGCTGAATCTCTGGCGCTCGTTCAGTGATTCGGAATGACAAATGCATTCTAAACGACTACTATAGTTGTCTCAACCTTTCCCCCGTTGCAGAAGGGCTTGTCGATTCCTCCACATGGCTGAATCAATCGCCAAGCTCAACTTGGAGGTGCTGTCGCTATATCGGGTGAGTATGTTGTTGCTACGAGCTCCTGCTTTTTATCGATTTACTTGCGAACGTATTTAGTCTATTTGAAACAAATATGTTACCAACCGAATGCTCGCTTAGACTGGCGAGCTCGAATTCACACTCTGCGCCAAGGATAATCGCTCCGATACGTGGATGGTAGTGCAGAATGTGGTGCGTTGAATTCAAATACTGAAGTGCATCCGATCTACCCAGTCGTCTCGAAGGACTTGTTGCGTAAGCACATATTGTTTAGGACGGCAAGAACATCGCCCGCTGGAAAGACGACGACGACGTTTCATTCAAACTAGCGGTACGGTTGTCGTTATTGGTTGTCCTGGATGTTGTGTTTTGTTCGGACTAGTGCCGCCTCTTCTCTTTCCAGAAATCGGAATCTAAGAGCACGCCGTTCGAACGGAACGATACGCCTCTGGGCGAGGTCGAAGACACACTACAAGAGTACCTCAACAGATCGAATATCGATATTCTCCTGATCGATGGGGTGAGATTTCTACGGTATTCTGTTCGGGTAAACGGCATACCTACGCTAAAAAATCCAGACATGAGAATCCTGCGTTCCATCCAGGATACTAAACCAGTGTAGCTCGCTGCGTGCTAGTCATAAGAAGTCTTGATTCGAAACTAGCAATATTCATAAAAATTGTGTTTCAATCGGCTTATGTAAGACGCGTTTTGTAGAATACACGTATGTCCTTCCAGTTTCATTGCTCGGATGAGTCGATGGCGCAGCTGTGCGGGATGCTACGAGACAAGTCGATCACTCAGTTCCGCCTAGCGGCTCCCTTTTCCACCACTTCGGATGCCAGGTACGGGAACTGTAACTGGGGAACACGGGAATACGGTACTAGGTACGGTATGCTCTATTCATAAGTTACCAGGGCTGGCGGCGATTGAGGGAGAGTGTTGGCGGGACCTTCCCCACTATGAACCCCGAGTCATGGGGGTCGCTGGCGGCGTGGTGACCTATGGCTCTACTCTACCACGTCGAGTTGTGCTTTGGGAAGTATCCGTCCTAGTATCTCCACTTCAGACTCTACGACATTCTCCTCGGCTGCCCGTCGCTGCGATCGATCACACTCGCGATCCACCGCTGGTTTGTTGTATATTTTATGTTTCCACGAATCCTAAAATATCCAGGTGGCTAAATTGTTTTAAAAGTTTCGAAACCCGTGCATGGTTCAGTGGTTTTGCATTGTTCTCGACGACTTTTGCTGCTCTGATTTCCACTTACCGTAGCCCACCTACTGTACTCCATTGCAGTTCCCACAAGGAAGTCGTGCTCGAGAAGGAGTTCCTGCTGTACGCCGTCAGTCGACTTGACACGCTGATCGTCCATTCGAGGGTACGGTAGCAGTTATTGATTAATGTTGTTGGGGGTACGGTAGCAGTGAATTATTGATTGATCAAGTAAATGCTTGCAGACGCTCCGTGCTCCGCACAACGTGGACGATTTGGTAGTGGACAACAAGATGTTGTTGAGCCTGTGCTCGGCCAAGTGTGGGTGGTTAATTAGTTAATTAGGGTCAAGATTTTAATCACGGAATATTAATGCGGATTAATTTTGGAGAAGTTCCGTTGAATTACTGTAAAATTGATTTGATTAGGTACCCATCTCGAGTTGCTCTACTACCTGCCGCTACTCACAGCTGATGGAATCTTCGCGGTTCTGAAGGTTGTGTCTATATTTTTATGCTAGTTAATTATGTTGTAACTTTGAGCACCTCGCAAACAGAGAAGAGACGAATCTGGGACTCAAGGTATACTTCAGGTTCGTTGTTGTTTCTGATTTCGTTGTTATTATTGTTGTTGTTGTGCTTTCATTTATCAAACCAAGTTCAGATCAGAGCTGCACTTCAAACTGTGGAACCTGCTGGGATTCGATTCGGGCCAAGGTTAGGGAGTGATTGATTTGAAGATCTCAGAAATGTGACGTAAAGTATTATGAATTCCAGAATGCCGTGAAGTCTCGATTGTTCATCTGCAGCCGTGCAAGAAAGTTGTGCTGAAAGTGAAGACATGCAATTCGTCTGGCGAGTTTTGCAAGGTGAGGAAACAGTTTTTGTGTAATAATCATTTTAATTAATTAAATATGTGCTAATTAATATTGCATTTCCAGATTATCGTCGAGAAGAAAGCGCTCACTGACGTCCCTGTAACGATTATCGAAGACACAACCGCGAATTGCTAACTTGTATCATAAATTATTATGTGTCATTGTAAACTAACTTGTAAACCCTGTACAGTACTTGCGATTAATATGTATGATAAAATTGAATGTATGTATAATGATGAAGTTGAAAGAGAAGTTGGAAGTTGATTCATCAGGTTATCGTTGCCTTTTCATACCGAGCAGAGCAAGAGATCAATAAGTTCCCATGTGATTAGCCATGACAAGGTAAGCTCGTCGTACTACAGATCATTAAAAAAAGATTGCTAACATTTTTTTTCAAAAAAAAAATGAAAACTAGAAAAGTCAGTTCTCGACTGCACCAAACCGTGCAAACTGCAGATTTATTACGGTAGTGAGCTGTCATTCTGTCGTTTGATTTCCCCGCAGATTCCGCGTGTGTCTCCAGGCTTGCAACTTTCACGCATTATTGATCGATTTTGATATTTTTGTTTTAATTTATGTACTAGAAAATGAGCCCAGGTCTCACACGTTCAAATAAGCTATTTCGTCCTTAAATCCACTTGCTCTAGCATGCGTAGTCCTCGTCCTTCCTCAACGATGACGCGGCCTTAACTTGTTATCAGTATCCCGCATGCAAATCGGGCCGCGTTTGCGTGGCTATCGCGCGCGTCTTTCGAGTGTCCGGCTGTTAAAACAGTGCAGAGGTAGCTTTCACTGCTGGCTACTGTTCCGCCTCTATACAACTCCTCTCCCTCTCTCACTCTGTTGACATAGACTCTCCTCGCCTCGCCCGCTTTTGTATCATTCCCTCATCGTTATATCTTATTGTCGCTTTGATCCACTCGATTGACCCTCGTAGCTTCGTGTCTGTACAGTAATCATCGTGCTTTACAGTAACCGAGCCCGCACAGCCGCCGCGATGACACGGGAAACGACGCTGAGCTTGCTTGCTCTGGTGAGTGTTTTCGATGGTGTTCCCTGATCTCTGATAACGTGACTTATGCTGGGTTCCGATTACATGAAGTATCCATGAATCACAATCATTCCATCTATCTCAGACGCTGCTCTCGCTCTGTGCCCTGCTTCAAGCGGAGGTCGTCTCGCTGGATGACTCCAACCACGATGACGTGCTCAGTGAGTGATTGGGATACAATTTACTCGTGAAACCTGAAACCAACAAAAACGTAACTGCCAGCGCAGCCTCCAACCACGACGGCGAGTATATATGTTTTTGAGTTATAAGGGCCTATGAAGCGTAAAACAATCTAAAATGTATCTTCCTGCGCGTAGCAATGACGTCGTCAGCGAGTGATTGAGAATGTTATCTGATTTTCCGCTGAATTACTGGGTATGGGCAGCAATTAGGACCGTGAAACTAAAGGAAACTCATGTTCTCTCAGTCGCTCTGATTGATAAGATTGGCTATCTAATCGGCAACAGAGGAGGAAGAAAATGGGCCCGTGGTGCGAGTAAGGATTGTTGCGATTTGGAACAAGGCCGTGGGGGGGGGGGGCAGCAAAAAGTAATTGGTCCCGGGGCCAATGAGTGACGGGTGGTGAAGGTCTACTCGTGGAGATCAGTTCTGTTGAAGGGAACATTAAATTCAGTGTTTCATGCCAGAGATGTTGTTGTTGAGGGAATCGAGATTAGCCGCTCGCATTTTGATCAGCTTGCAAAATCGCATTATTGAGGAGAGCGACAGAATATCAAATTGGTGCCTTCAAAATCTGTATTTTCAATTTCAAATTGCCAAGCAAACGCACAATTCAGTGCCAAACCGGGCGAATACGTATGCTAATGAACAACGAAGGTCCACGAAAACATGTAATAGAACAAAACCCGGCATTTATCTGTTCCAGAGACCCATGAGGTCGTATTTTGTGGTCAGAACGCTAAAGCTATGGTTTTAAAGAACGTTCTAAACCGGAAATTTCGCATTTCAGAGAACAACGAGATCGTGTTCGTCAACTTCTACGCGGAGTGGTGCCGCTTCTCGCAGCAGCTCAAGCCCATCTTCGCCGAGGCCGCCGAGAAGTTTGTGGTGTGTTAATTGGCTTAATTAATTATTAAAATAATTTTATTAATTAATTTCATAGTACTGTTCGATATGTGACGCATGGTATCTAGCCAAGCATGAAGATCCTGAATTTTGGGCGAGAGATGAAACGCAATTCAACCATTTGTGTGTACAGCGAGAGATTGGTCACGGATGACAGCGAATCTCGAAATATGAAGAGTAGTAGTGTAAACGGACCGCTTATGAGTTCATAGCTGTCTATATTTAGGGTTATTAATTAATAATTTCTAATTAAAATGCCTTTTTTCCAGGGCCAGAAGGGCAAGGTCGTCTGGGCGTCTGTGGACTCCGACAAGCAGTGTGAGTTATTCCCGATTAACTGATCGTTGTGAAACACAATTCGTGTAAAAATTTGGATAACGTTGGTGAGCAATGTCGATAAACAGTGTGAATCATCCTGGAACCCTTTTGCTAATATATCCATGTGAAATACATGTGTTTCAGCAAGCTGCAGTTTGTGGTTTAGAATGAGCTCTGTTATGCAAGCTAATTGCAGCCGGCATCTCGTCTCGCTACCACGTGAACAAGTACCCGACGCTCAAGCTGTTCCGCAACGGAGAACTGGTCAAGAAGGAGTACAGGTAGGGTGATTGAACTAATTTTGCACTTCATTAGGGCATCATTAGCATTGTGTTTTGTTCCTCTTCGATTTTGATCCATCTCCAATTTTGATCCTGGTTGACATGAAATAATATTACTAGCCTTATTATCTTAAAGAGAAGATTGGAGCGTATTATTTTTCTTTCTCCCGAAATCCCGGAAACTATCGACTGGTTGGACCATTAGATGGTTTGATGGACCAGTGAGACGTGGATCTCTCTGGTTGCCAATGGTTAAGGGAGAGTGGATGAAAGCTATGAAGTGCCTGTCAGTCATCCTAGGCTTCTTCCGGGGAGAAAAAGGGGGGATAGTAAACGAGCGGAATCATAGGCAATTTCCTGAGTCAGCAGAGGAAGTGTGCGTGGTGTGAGAGAATTTAGAGCGTTTTGCTCCATATTTTTCTCAACGTTTGAAGTTGAGGGGGTGAAATCATCGAGGTTTCACAAGGTGATTACCTCGATGAGCGGGATTAGACTCAATTTTATCTGGAAAAATTACTGAATGAAACAGAGCGGCCGTAATAATTACAATAATTAATGAGAGAAGATTATTAATTAGATTACGAAGGTTCACCGTTATTATTAACCATCTCGGGTGCAATTTGATTTTGATATTAAACACCCGCTCTTCTTCGTTGCAGGAGCCAGCGCTCGGTGGCGGCCCTGACGGAGTACGTGCAGAAGCAGGTGGACTCGGCGGTGCAGGTGTACGCCGACGAGGCCGGTCTCAAGGCGCAGCTGGATGTAAGGAAATTCGATAATTGATTGGAGGTTACGGTAGGGAGATGGAAACGGTAGCAGAGAAGTAGATAATTAGAGTGATATCGTGGTGAGGCCGGTCTCAAGGCGCAGCTAGATGTAAGGAAAATCGATAATCGATTAGGAGTTACGGTAGGGCACTAGGCGAGAGTGTATGTCGATGTGGTGGGGCTGAAGGGGGATCTCGGGAATGAACAGGAGAATGGCTGTTGCAATGAGTCTTCAATAGTCTTGTGTTTGACTGGTTAGCAATTCTGCCAGCTTTACGAACGCGAACAAAACTTGCAAATTTCACTGTCTCGAATTTCGAGACTCGAAACTTCACATGATACTAGCAACATTGAGGAAGCAGTTAGGCATGATTACATATGGGTACCATTGGCAAGTCAATAGAGTAGGCGGAGGAGAATTATTAATATTAGTAACTATTTTTTTCAGTCGAAGAAGCGACACGTGATCGCCGGGTTCGCGGAACAGAGCGGCGCCGAGTACGACAACTTCAAGAAGGTCAGTTGGTGATCGGGGTAGGCACGGTACTCTGATCTGGGATACGGTAGTGCTAACAATGGTACTATTTTTCGGGATCTTTCAGCCTGTATTATTGCTATTTTTTGGTGATGGTTTGGTTGTGGTTTCATTGTGCCATTATTTGCTTTACGAGTGAACTTGAATTCAATTCGGACGAGGTTTTTGTCATACCAAAAAAATAATTGATTACAAAATAGCAAGTAATTCCAGGCAGCGGGCATCCTGCGCGAGGAGTGCGTCTTCCACCAGGGTCCCGCCCTGCCCGGCCAGGCCGCCAAGTCCATCAAGTTTGTCGGCCAGAACGTGAGTTGCGCTGGCTGCTGTCACATTGCGCCCCCAGAGTCGGTGTTGCTGGCAGTGTATAGATTGGCTGCGTTTTGGGTATTTTGATTTGTGTAGGAGGTGTATGCGATAATTAGTAAATAATTCTTGGTCGCACTTTGCTTTGTGGGTCGGTGTTCCATGGAGTACATAGATTGACTGAGCATCGGTTTGAGTGATTGCTTCTCGATACTCAATTCACAAAATTTCATGGATTTTCACACTTTGGAGTAATGTTTCATCCGCGATAGACATTGCCGGACTATTGGTGCTTGTAATATCTGTACGGCATACATTGCACATTCACCAATCGTTAGAAACTGTCAGCACCTACTTCTATTCCACCTTCTGGAGCGTTGTTTCAAGCAGTCCATGGATTGGAGCGAAATTTGTCTTGTGTAATAGGTGAATGTAGGCCAGCGCTAAAAATCTCCTCATTGCAGTCGCAAGTGCAAGAGCCCTTCCCGCAGGATCTCGCCAATTTTGAGCAGCTCAAGTGAGTGTCGTGTGGCTACCGTAACCCATAGTGTTCCAACGACGACTTTTACTAAACGTCGCCTCCTTACAGGGCTTGGCTGACGGAGCGCTGCGTGCCGCTCGTGCGCGAGATCACCTTCGAGAACGCCGAGGTGAGTGAGGAAACGTCGACCGAGCGCACGCAATTGAAATTTGACCGGTTTTGGTGGAATTGGGAAAAGTCGCCCACGCAAGGCGCACCACGCGCCTCACGCAATGCAAAATTTGATTGATTCGTTGCAGGAGCTGACGGAGGAGGGTCTGCCCTTCCTCATCCTCTTCAAGCACCCCGACGACAAGGACAGCGAGAAGATCTTCTCCGAAGCCGTCGTCCGCGAGATCGCCGACCAGAAGAGTACGGTAGCACACAACGGTTTTGGGAAACGTCGTCCAGACACACAACGACGGTTACGGTAATCGATTGCTTGCAGAGAGCATCAACTGCCTGGTCGCCGACGGCAAGCGCTTCGCCCACCCGCTCCACCATCTCGGCAAGGCGGAGAAGGTACGGTATTGTGTGCTGGTAAACGTCGACAAACAAGACGCAGTGAAAAATTGCTCAATTTTGAGGGAATTAGTAAACGTCGCCTTGCAGGACCTACCGGTGATCGCGATCGACTCCTTCCGCCACATGTACCTGTTCGAGGGCATGGCTTCGCTGAAGTACGGTACCCCCAGAATCCCTATCGATAACTGACTTTATTGCTGCAGTTACCGTATATTATTGCAGCCAAGCCGGCAAGCTGAAGCAGTTCGTGGCCGATCTGCACAGCGGCAAGCTGCACCGCGAGTTCCACCACGGCCCCGACGCTGCCACCGTCCAGGTCCAGGTACGATAGTGGTGGTGTGGCTTGGGAAAGAACAGAAAGGGCTATTTTCACGCTAGTGGTGTGGCTACCGTAACCCATCGCCCTCTGTCTGCAGGTTGACCCGAACGGCGCGCCCGAGACGCAGCCGCCGCCGTCCGTGTTCGAGAAACTGAAGCCGTCGTACAACCGGTACTCGCTCGTGAACAAGGAGGAGTTGTAAACGACGTTTACTAAACGCCGCCCCGCCCCGATGCACTCGGTGCACCACCCTACCACACCACCACCTTATGTTTACGCACCCCTGTATACAGGTTCCAAAAGCTCCCTCAAGTTTTCGTTTTCCTTTTGTATTGTATCCTATCGATGTATCTCTCAAGGTTTTAGCATACGCTTTATAAGCCACAGCGACCGTACTTTAATTGTATTTTATGTAAGAGACTAGTCAAACTAAGTGGTCAACCATGATGTTCTACCTGCAATTGTTCAGCTTCTTTCGGGGTGTATTTTCGCCTATTTCAAGCCAATCAAAGCCTTCCCTATTTCTGGTCACTACCGTATCCTGTCCAAACCCGTTTGCCTCCCAGCTCTGTGACGCATACTGTAGGATTATCGATTGATCGTTGCTCTCTGGATTATCTGTGAAATTTCTTCGCCGTTAGTTTAGAGAGACTACAGGCCTTTCCCTGACTGCAGTATTCCCCCTCCCTTCCCTGTACTTTCGCTCTAAGTTATTGCCTGCAATCTATTGACCATCGATCGATGCAGGGTGTAGAGTAGCATGTCCAATGCAATATTGATTTCCTGTCGCTAGAGCTCCTATAATATGTGAATTATTTGTATCGTCGTACTCATATAGCTGTAAGAAGAGAGTATCAAATAAATTGTGTCTGGGTTACGGTAACGAGTTGGACACAGTACTCTGGTTCACAGTCCGGAGAAAAGTATCGTCGGATTGATTGGCAGTGAGTACAGCGTTAAATGGGGTGGAGTGGTGTGCCATTGAATAGAGATCTCTGCTACAAAGTGTCTTGCGCCGAGAGAAGGGGAAAACACGGCACTTTGCACGAGAACTGTCTGCATTCGTCTCTTATCTTCCCTGTGTAGCTCTAATTCGCCTCTCCATTCCGCTCTCTCGCTAGCGAAAAAGACCAAAAGAGTATGCAAATTGGCGAGAGTCGGGCCATTGCTGTTCTCCAGAGTTTCGCGTTAGATCTCACGTAAGAATCTATGCTAATGAGGTAGGGCGAGATAAGAATGTCGAAGAGTTACGTGAAATAATTCCGTCAGTTTTCGCACGGTTTCTTGCATTGTTGACCTACCCACGCCTCTTCTGAACCCCTCTCCATTCTCCCCTCTTCTTTCCCTTGTCAAAAGTGTACGTGAGGATAGGGAGCAGGCGCGCTTTAGACCACGCGAGAGAGCGAGAGGGCGCAGAGAGGCAGACGGGTGAGAGCGACGAGAGAGCAGGGGAAAGCGAGAGAGCGGCGTTAGAGCCCCAGCAGAGAGTCGAGTGATGGGCTTCCCATGTCCTTGTTACGACTCAGTGCATAGGATTTGGCTGGGTATAGGCATTTGGCGAGGTTCCAGCGCGTTGAGGCCAAAAAAAGCGATTTCCTTTAAATCTTAGAATTCCTGTTTGAGAAAGAGCGAGAGAGGTTGGGCAGTGAAAGTTCAAAAGGAATCAATTGCGCAGGGTTGCCATTCGTATTTAGAAGTGGACAGTTTGAGAAGGTTCGTTGCTCAGATGATTGGTCTCGCTCTCTTGCTTTTACTTGATCTCTTGCTTGGTCTGACCGACTAGAGTTTAGGAACGAATAGAGCTCTTTTCAGTTACACTGCTCATTGTATTTTGTTGCCATTCTTTGGGGTTGGAACCCTAGCGATCTCCCCTTCACGTGCAACTCGCTTTCATTGGCTGTCCTCTCAAAATTAACGTTCCCTTCTCTTTCATAGATTCCGTTTCTGCCCTTTGATGTAACCCGCTGATTCAAGAGTAGTTCAATTACTGTACCATTGAAGGATGGTAACAGCGGGCGCGGCTCTCGGGCGACGCGTGAGCGCCGGCGGCACGGCCGCCGCAGCTGCAGCAGCAGCCGCGACCCCGCGGCAGCAGAGACAGCAGGTGAGGAATTGCGTTAGAAGTTGACTTATTGATCGTTAATGACTAAACTTCCTGCACTTTTGATTTGGGGATGGACAAGTTGAAGCAGTTGCAAGAGATTTGAATAACCTTGGTCATCGACACGTGAAAAGTGCACACGTACTTTGAAACGAGTTGAGACACAGATGAGCTAAATTCAGTAAATAGTTGATAAATGATTAGTTTATGATAGATCAAAGTTCAGTTTGTTATTTTTCTGAATTGATCACTGATTTGTCTCAAAATTGCTCCGTAGTTTGAATCTATCTGACAAACACATGTGCCAAGAGCTCGTAAACGTGAGTTCCAAACCTTCCCATCACTCCGAAAAATGATGGGAAAGTTTGTTTGTTTGATCGTCAGGAGTGAGATAAGCAGAGGGCTGTAAACCCGCGGTTCAGAGCACAATTGTGACTAATCAGATAACGATATTGACGGAGAAATCGATATGAGGGGGATAATTGATCTTTGATCTTTCTAATTATCGATTTTCAGCAGACACGCCGCTGCCACTCCAGCCCCGCGCCCTCCACGTCCAAGGTATTTAGAAATTATTTATTTTACACTTTTTAAGATATTTAACATCACCGAATACCGATTTGTGCTAGCGATTAGAGTCGATGTTTGGTCTCGCTCTCATATCTAATTATCTCACTAACCTTGCAATGCTTTTTGCTTCGGCTTGCCTAAAAATATCTAATATCAAATGCTCACCTATTGCTATTGCAGGCCACAGCCACCCTCTCCGCCTCGACTACCGTAGTGTCCGAGTGGCCGTCGTTCCTGAAGCCGCGTCTCGCCGAGCTGCGCATCAACATTATCGATCAGCTCGCAGGTACGGTAGTGGGATAAGGGGCACTGTAGATGCATATTGATTCGTTTGATGGATCTAGAGGATGGACAATATTGCAGCCCATAGCTTAGACTGGCTATTGAAGAAGTTGTGCAGCTGAAATGCATTGGTTGATGAAGAATGGAGAGCTTGAGAATGACTGAGGAAATCAAAGATCAAAGATCATCCCTCGCCTTTCTTGTAATTAGATCAATTAGGAGAAGGGGTTGTTCTTAGTGCAAGGCACAGGGGTGAAGAACATCGCGGATACAATTCCAAAGATCAAAGATCAACCTTCCTCGACTTCAGGCCGAGACCGGATACCGGCTTTCATGCGGATGCGGCAGGCTGCGTGAGTATTTTACTGCTTATGGAAAGTTTGAACTTAAAGCTGCGTAAAAAGAGAGCATTGCCGGATAATGCAATCTCGAGAAGATAGCGTGCCTGTGAAACTCATAACTAGTTATCGTTTTGTGCGAATAATTCCCGGAAATGGGCCTTTGCTTTCGGAGCTTTTTGAGTTTGTTGAAATGATGTTTCACTGGCAAATCAAAGCGGGATTGAACGAACGTCGTCATTGGTTATGAACTCCGTGAATAATTTCTAATTATTTAGTTTAATTCATTATAAATATAAATATGAATACAATTGCAGCATCGACGCTGGCGACAGCACGGCCGCAGCGGCGCCCACGATGGAGCAGATGGCGAGGTTGTACTTCGAGGTGAGGAAAGGGGTTTACTGTGGAGTTGAAACAGGAATAGATTCAGTATCAAAATACTATTATTCTGTCAGCATTCGTAGTCCTTGCGAAACAAATAGCTAGTCAGTAGATGAGTGGGATAGTGCAGATGGAGAAGCTGTGCTTCGAGGTACGCGAGAAATCTACATGATATCGATAAGGAAGTGGGAAGGAGATGCGCTTTCTATTTTTTCTAACTCAAGGGGAAATTGCATTTATGCACCTCCTCTCGATATCATAGCAACGGCGAAACAGTGGTTGCACATGTAGAATAGGCCAGGTTGTACTTTGAAGTGGGTAATTGATGCTGAGGGCTGGTTTTTAAAAATAATTGCGAACTTTTTTCTCAGCATTCATCTCTCCTTTGCAGCGCGGCGGCAAGCTGTTCCGGCCGCGCATCGCGATGCTCATGGCGAGCGCCTGCAATCAGGAGGTTAGTATTTCTTCGATTTAAAGAAAGCTAGGAGTGGAATAACTTTCCTGCTGAGGCGGCGAGCTGTGAGCATAGATTAGGTGCCTATTGTTTCAATGTTGGTGCATAAGCCGATTGAGCGATGCTCATGGCGAGCGCCTGCAATCAGGAGGTGAGTTATTTTTTTCTCGATATTTTTATCACGCAGATTTTGACATAATTAGTCTCCTGCTGAGACTACTGGTCTTCTTTAAGTTGTGGAACATAGATTATGTGGTTGTGACTCGATTTTTGTTTATCTCTTATTGTTACTGCAAAATTACTTCTCGCCGAATCGTCTAGTCTTCTTTTTTTCCAAACGATTCGTTCCGGAATCACTAACAATTTGATTCAAGGTGCTGGCGCGTGGCTCGCGGCTGTCCGCGGCGGCGCTGCCGTGCGACGCGGACGCGTCAGACGCCGCCTTCGACGCGTACGACGACATCAGCGCGCGGCAGGCGAGTATCGCGCTCATCGCCGAGATGATCCACGTCGCGTCGCTCGTCCATGACGATGTGATCGATGAGGTACGGTAGTTATCGATTTCTGTAAGGGTATGGTAGTTGGATGTTATCGATTGATCAGGTATGATAGGAAGAAGCGTGTATGGGAGCTACAAAATGATAGTAGTTTTAAACCCTACGCATGCCGTGATGATTGCCGAAAACGACAGTCTGTGGTACATCTAATGAGAGTGAAACACGTGATTAGCAAGTTGTTGAGCACAATTTATTTTGATTCAATTGAGCCATTCCCTAAATTGCATCTCTCCAGAATGCATAGCTATAGTGCAATCGTGAAACATTGGATTCAAAGTGCCTTGTCTTGGTTGATTTGAGTCGGTCATTTGTTCGCTACACGTTTTACTCTCACTACAAGTTCCTTAGAGTTCGATTCTCCTCAATCCTCCCTGATTTAATAGTTGTCCATGATCATCAGTGAGCGTAGGATGGCCATGTGTGTAACTAAAAGGAACGGATACTTTCCAGTTTCACGCTCTCTAGAGCTTCCGTAGTTTTCGATGATTATCAATGTCATCACTGTTGCTCGCGAATCAATTAATTATCAACTAGTTTACTTGCAGGCAGCAACGCGACGCGGCGCGCCCTCCGTCAACGGGTACTGGGGCAATAAGATGGTGAGTGGATTTCAATATTATCCAGAGAACAGGAGTAGCAAGAAAGAGTGAAAAAATAGACGTGATTCATTGAAACCGTTTTGTTCCCTTGTACCAGCAGACGGATCTTTTTTAGAGTCCACAAATTAAAAAAAAAGCGAATAAGGGAAAAGCAAATTCACTTGACTATTATGTGCCAATAGATGCGTTATTGGGGAAACATAACACGCATGTCACCTAAGACTCGAATAAAATTGTGCACATCGGAAATGCCGAAAATGAGATTCAGCCTTTTTTGGATCGTTCATAGGGTCCCTCAGAGGATAGCGTCGAGCTTTGTTCGATATCTTCATTTTCAACGACGTGAGACGTCGTCAAACTTTTTTGGCGCCAAAAATGGCTAACTTTGGAGGCCTGTAGTTTCATTCAGGATGACATTGGTGAAAAGTTGTTGTCAGGTGAAATGTTCCAAATGATGAGGAGAACACGCCTGAACATTGGGCCCATCGATTATCTTCTTTATATTTTTGTAAATCGATTAAATTTAATTAAATTCACCACATATTCGGGCCCAGGAATTTGATGATTTGAATCGACAGAGCTCAAGAAGACGAATCGAATGACATGCTGAACATGGTACTTATTTTTATGAGCGACATGTGAAAACTTCATTTCAAGGTTTCGATCACATCGATACAAGCGCGACCTGACAATGCTGGCTGCGATCTGTCAGTCCTTGTATGTCCTGTCCATGCCCCTCAGCAGTGCTCTCCATAGCTCAGTGGCTAGTGTGTTTGGCTAGCACTTTTTGATGGCCGAGGTTCGGTTCCCCCCATGTTGCAAAACATTTTTGCAACTTTTTAATAACAGTTATAATTCATCTTATTCAAAATTTAATCACATTTAGCTTATTTAAAAATATTGCAAAAATGTTTTACTGTTGGGGGGAACCGAACCTCAGCCATCAAAAAGAGGGCTGTGCGATAGCCAAACACACGAGCCACTGAGCTATGGAGAGCACTGGTGAGGAGCATGGACAGGACATACAAGGACTGACAGATCGCAGCCAGCATTGTCAGGTCGCGCTTGTATCGATGTGATCGAAACCTTGAAATGAAGTTTTCACATGTCGCCCATAAAAATAAGTACCATGTTCAGCATGTCATTCGATTCGTCTTCTTGAGCTCTGTCGATTCAAATCATCAAATTCCTGGGCCCGAATATGTGGTGAATTTAATTAAATTTAATCGATTTACAAAAATATAAAGAAGATAATCGATGGGCCCAATGTTCAGGCGTGTTCTCCTCATCATTTGGAACATTTCACCTGACAACAACTTTTCACCAATGTCATCCTGAATGAAACTACAGGCCTCCAAAGTTAGCCATTTTTGGCGCCAAAAAAGTTTGACGACGTCTCACGTCGTTGAAAATGAAGATATCGAACAAAGCTCGACGCTATCCTCTGAGGGACCCTATGAACGATCCAAAAAAGGCTGAATCTCATTTTCGGCATTTCCGATGTGCACAATTTTATTCGAGTCTTAGGTGACATGCGTGTTATGTTTCCCCAATAACGCATCTATTGGCACATAATAGTCAAGTGAATTTGCTTTTCCCTTATTCGCTTTTTTTTTAATTTGTGGACTCTAAAAAAGATCCGTCTGCTGGTACAAGGGAACAAAACGGTTTCAATGAATCACGTCTATTTTTTCACTCTTTCTTGCTACTCCTGTTCTCTGGATAATATTGAAATCCACTCACCATCTTATTGCCCCAGTACCCGTTGACGGAGGGCGCGCCGCGTCGCGTTGCTGCCTGCAAGTAAACTAGTTGATAATTAATTGATTCGCGAGCAACAGTGATGACATTGATAATCATCGAAAACTACGGAAGCTCTAGAGAGCGTGAAACTGGAAAGTATCCGTTCCTTTTAGTTACACACATGGCCATCCTACGCTCACTGATGATCATGGACAACTATTAAATCAGGGAGGATTGAGGAGAATCGAACTCTAAGGAACTTGTAGTGAGAGTAAAACGTGTAGCGAACAAATGACCGACTCAAATCAACCAAGACAAGGCACTTTGAATCCAATGTTTCACGATTGCACTATAGCTATGCATTCTGGAGAGATGCAATTTAGGGAATGGCTCAATTGAATCAAAATAAATTGTGCTCAACAACTTGCTAATCACGTGTTTCACTCTCATTAGATGTACCACAGACTGTCGTTTTCGGCAATCATCACGGCATGCGTAGGGTTTAAAACTACTATCATTTTGTAGCTCCCATACACGCTTCTTCCTATCATACCTGATCAATCGATAACATCCAACTACCATACCCTTACAGAAATCGATAACTACCGTACCTCATCGATCACATCGTCATGGACGAGCGACGCGACGTGGATCATCTCGGCGATGAGCGCGATACTCGCCTGCCGCGCGCTGATGTCGTCGTACGCGTCGAAGGCGGCGTCTGACGCGTCCGCGTCGCACGGCAGCGCCGCCGCGGACAGCCGCGAGCCACGCGCCAGCACCTTGAATCAAATTGTTAGTGATTCCGGAACGAATCGTTTGGAAAAAAAGAAGACTAGACGATTCGGCGAGAAGTAATTTTGCAGTAACAATAAGAGATAAACAAAAATCGAGTCACAACCACATAATCTATGTTCCACAACTTAAAGAAGACCAGTAGTCTCAGCAGGAGACTAATTATGTCAAAATCTGCGTGATAAAAATATCGAGAAAAAAATAACTCACCTCCTGATTGCAGGCGCTCGCCATGAGCATCGCTCAATCGGCTTATGCACCAACATTGAAACAATAGGCACCTAATCTATGCTCACAGCTCGCCGCCTCAGCAGGAAAGTTATTCCACTCCTAGCTTTCTTTAAATCGAAGAAATACTAACCTCCTGATTGCAGGCGCTCGCCATGAGCATCGCGATGCGCGGCCGGAACAGCTTGCCGCCGCGCTGCAAAGGAGAGATGAATGCTGAGAAAAAAGTTCGCAATTATTTTTAAAAACCAGCCCTCAGCATCAATTACCCACTTCAAAGTACAACCTGGCCTATTCTACATGTGCAACCACTGTTTCGCCGTTGCTATGATATCGAGAGGAGGTGCATAAATGCAATTTCCCCTTGAGTTAGAAAAAATAGAAAGCGCATCTCCTTCCCACTTCCTTATCGATATCATGTAGATTTCTCGCGTACCTCGAAGCACAGCTTCTCCATCTGCACTATCCCACTCATCTACTGACTAGCTATTTGTTTCGCAAGGACTACGAATGCTGACAGAATAATAGTATTTTGATACTGAATCTATTCCTGTTTCAACTCCACAGTAAACCCCTTTCCTCACCTCGAAGTACAACCTCGCCATCTGCTCCATCGTGGGCGCCGCTGCGGCCGTGCTGTCGCCAGCGTCGATGCTGCAATTGTATTCATATTTATATTTATAATGAATTAAACTAAATAATTAGAAATTATTCACGGAGTTCATAACCAATGACGACGTTCGTTCAATCCCGCTTTGATTTGCCAGTGAAACATCATTTCAACAAACTCAAAAAGCTCCGAAAGCAAAGGCCCATTTCCGGGAATTATTCGCACAAAACGATAACTAGTTATGAGTTTCACAGGCACGCTATCTTCTCGAGATTGCATTATCCGGCAATGCTCTCTTTTTACGCAGCTTTAAGTTCAAACTTTCCATAAGCAGTAAAATACTCACGCAGCCTGCCGCATCCGCATGAAAGCCGGTATCCGGTCTCGGCCTGAAGTCGAGGAAGGTTGATCTTTGATCTTTGGAATTGTATCCGCGATGTTCTTCACCCCTGTGCCTTGCACTAAGAACAACCCCTTCTCCTAATTGATCTAATTACAAGAAAGGCGAGGGATGATCTTTGATCTTTGATTTCCTCAGTCATTCTCAAGCTCTCCATTCTTCATCAACCAATGCATTTCAGCTGCACAACTTCTTCAATAGCCAGTCTAAGCTATGGGCTGCAATATTGTCCATCCTCTAGATCCATCAAACGAATCAATATGCATCTACAGTGCCCCTTATCCCACTACCGTACCTGCGAGCTGATCGATAATGTTGATGCGCAGCTCGGCGAGACGCGGCTTCAGGAACGACGGCCACTCGGACACTACGGTAGTCGAGGCGGAGAGGGTGGCTGTGGCCTGCAATAGCAATAGGTGAGCATTTGATATTAGATATTTTTAGGCAAGCCGAAGCAAAAAGCATTGCAAGGTTAGTGAGATAATTAGATATGAGAGCGAGACCAAACATCGACTCTAATCGCTAGCACAAATCGGTATTCGGTGATGTTAAATATCTTAAAAAGTGTAAAATAAATAATTTCTAAATACCTTGGACGTGGAGGGCGCGGGGCTGGAGTGGCAGCGGCGTGTCTGCTGAAAATCGATAATTAGAAAGATCAAAGATCAATTATCCCCCTCATATCGATTTCTCCGTCAATATCGTTATCTGATTAGTCACAATTGTGCTCTGAACCGCGGGTTTACAGCCCTCTGCTTATCTCACTCCTGACGATCAAACAAACAAACTTTCCCATCATTTTTCGGAGTGATGGGAAGGTTTGGAACTCACGTTTACGAGCTCTTGGCACATGTGTTTGTCAGATAGATTCAAACTACGGAGCAATTTTGAGACAAATCAGTGATCAATTCAGAAAAATAACAAACTGAACTTTGATCTATCATAAACTAATCATTTATCAACTATTTACTGAATTTAGCTCATCTGTGTCTCAACTCGTTTCAAAGTACGTGTGCACTTTTCACGTGTCGATGACCAAGGTTATTCAAATCTCTTGCAACTGCTTCAACTTGTCCATCCCCAAATCAAAAGTGCAGGAAGTTTAGTCATTAACGATCAATAAGTCAACTTCTAACGCAATTCCTCACCTGCTGTCTCTGCTGCCGCGGGGTCGCGGCTGCTGCTGCAGCTGCGGCGGCCGTGCCGCCGGCGCTCACGCGTCGCCCGAGAGCCGCGCCCGCTGTTACCATCCTTCAATGGTACAGTAATTGAACTACTCTTGAATCAGCGGGTTACATCAAAGGGCAGAAACGGAATCTATGAAAGAGAAGGGAACGTTAATTTTGAGAGGACAGCCAATGAAAGCGAGTTGCACGTGAAGGGGAGATCGCTAGGGTTCCAACCCCAAAGAATGGCAACAAAATACAATGAGCAGTGTAACTGAAAAGAGCTCTATTCGTTCCTAAACTCTAGTCGGTCAGACCAAGCAAGAGATCAAGTAAAAGCAAGAGAGCGAGACCAATCATCTGAGCAACGAACCTTCTCAAACTGTCCACTTCTAAATACGAATGGCAACCCTGCGCAATTGATTCCTTTTGAACTTTCACTGCCCAACCTCTCTCGCTCTTTCTCAAACAGGAATTCTAAGATTTAAAGGAAATCGCTTTTTTTGGCCTCAACGCGCTGGAACCTCGCCAAATGCCTATACCCAGCCAAATCCTATGCACTGAGTCGTAACAAGGACATGGGAAGCCCATCACTCGACTCTCTGCTGGGGCTCTAACGCCGCTCTCTCGCTTTCCCCTGCTCTCTCGTCGCTCTCACCCGTCTGCCTCTCTGCGCCCTCTCGCTCTCTCGCGTGGTCTAAAGCGCGCCTGCTCCCTATCCTCACGTACACTTTTGACAAGGGAAAGAAGAGGGGAGAATGGAGAGGGGTTCAGAAGAGGCGTGGGTAGGTCAACAATGCAAGAAACCGTGCGAAAACTGACGGAATTATTTCACGTAACTCTTCGACATTCTTATCTCGCCCTACCTCATTAGCATAGATTCTTACGTGAGATCTAACGCGAAACTCTGGAGAACAGCAATGGCCCGACTCTCGCCAATTTGCATACTCTTTTGGTCTTTTTCGCTAGCGAGAGAGCGGAATGGAGAGGCGAATTAGAGCTACACAGGGAAGATAAGAGACGAATGCAGACAGTTCTCGTGCAAAGTGCCGTGTTTTCCCCTTCTCTCGGCGCAAGACACTTTGTAGCAGAGATCTCTATTCAATGGCACACCACTCCACCCCATTTAACGCTGTACTCACTGCCAATCAATCCGACGATACTTTTCTCCGGACTGTGAACCAGAGTACTGTGTCCAACTCGTTACCGTAACCCAGACACAATTTATTTGATACTCTCTTCTTACAGCTATATGAGTACGACGATACAAATAATTCACATATTATAGGAGCTCTAGCGACAGGAAATCAATATTGCATTGGACATGCTACTCTACACCCTGCATCGATCGATGGTCAATAGATTGCAGGCAATAACTTAGAGCGAAAGTACAGGGAAGGGAGGGGGAATACTGCAGTCAGGGAAAGGCCTGTAGTCTCTCTAAACTAACGGCGAAGAAATTTCACAGATAATCCAGAGAGCAACGATCAATCGATAATCCTACAGTATGCGTCACAGAGCTGGGAGGCAAACGGGTTTGGACAGGATACGGTAGTGACCAGAAATAGGGAAGGCTTTGATTGGCTTGAAATAGGCGAAAATACACCCCGAAAGAAGCTGAACAATTGCAGGTAGAACATCATGGTTGACCACTTAGTTTGACTAGTCTCTTACATAAAATACAATTAAAGTACGGTCGCTGTGGCTTATAAAGCGTATGCTAAAACCTTGAGAGATACATCGATAGGATACAATACAAAAGGAAAACGAAAACTTGAGGGAGCTTTTGGAACCTGTATACAGGGGTGCGTAAACATAAGGTGGTGGTGTGGTAGGGTGGTGCACCGAGTGCATCGGGGCGGGGCGGCGTTTAGTAAACGTCGTTTACAACTCCTCCTTGTTCACGAGCGAGTACCGGTTGTACGACGGCTTCAGTTTCTCGAACACGGACGGCGGCGGCTGCGTCTCGGGCGCGCCGTTCGGGTCAACCTGCAGACAGAGGGCGATGGGTTACGGTAGCCACACCACTAGCGTGAAAATAGCCCTTTCTGTTCTTTCCCAAGCCACACCACCACTATCGTACCTGGACCTGGACGGTGGCAGCGTCGGGGCCGTGGTGGAACTCGCGGTGCAGCTTGCCGCTGTGCAGATCGGCCACGAACTGCTTCAGCTTGCCGGCTTGGCTGCAATAATATACGGTAACTGCAGCAATAAAGTCAGTTATCGATAGGGATTCTGGGGGTACCGTACTTCAGCGAAGCCATGCCCTCGAACAGGTACATGTGGCGGAAGGAGTCGATCGCGATCACCGGTAGGTCCTGCAAGGCGACGTTTACTAATTCCCTCAAAATTGAGCAATTTTTCACTGCGTCTTGTTTGTCGACGTTTACCAGCACACAATACCGTACCTTCTCCGCCTTGCCGAGATGGTGGAGCGGGTGGGCGAAGCGCTTGCCGTCGGCGACCAGGCAGTTGATGCTCTCTGCAAGCAATCGATTACCGTAACCGTCGTTGTGTGTCTGGACGACGTTTCCCAAAACCGTTGTGTGCTACCGTACTCTTCTGGTCGGCGATCTCGCGGACGACGGCTTCGGAGAAGATCTTCTCGCTGTCCTTGTCGTCGGGGTGCTTGAAGAGGATGAGGAAGGGCAGACCCTCCTCCGTCAGCTCCTGCAACGAATCAATCAAATTTTGCATTGCGTGAGGCGCGTGGTGCGCCTTGCGTGGGCGACTTTTCCCAATTCCACCAAAACCGGTCAAATTTCAATTGCGTGCGCTCGGTCGACGTTTCCTCACTCACCTCGGCGTTCTCGAAGGTGATCTCGCGCACGAGCGGCACGCAGCGCTCCGTCAGCCAAGCCCTGTAAGGAGGCGACGTTTAGTAAAAGTCGTCGTTGGAACACTATGGGTTACGGTAGCCACACGACACTCACTTGAGCTGCTCAAAATTGGCGAGATCCTGCGGGAAGGGCTCTTGCACTTGCGACTGCAATGAGGAGATTTTTAGCGCTGGCCTACATTCACCTATTACACAAGACAAATTTCGCTCCAATCCATGGACTGCTTGAAACAACGCTCCAGAAGGTGGAATAGAAGTAGGTGCTGACAGTTTCTAACGATTGGTGAATGTGCAATGTATGCCGTACAGATATTACAAGCACCAATAGTCCGGCAATGTCTATCGCGGATGAAACATTACTCCAAAGTGTGAAAATCCATGAAATTTTGTGAATTGAGTATCGAGAAGCAATCACTCAAACCGATGCTCAGTCAATCTATGTACTCCATGGAACACCGACCCACAAAGCAAAGTGCGACCAAGAATTATTTACTAATTATCGCATACACCTCCTACACAAATCAAAATACCCAAAACGCAGCCAATCTATACACTGCCAGCAACACCGACTCTGGGGGCGCAATGTGACAGCAGCCAGCGCAACTCACGTTCTGGCCGACAAACTTGATGGACTTGGCGGCCTGGCCGGGCAGGGCGGGACCCTGGTGGAAGACGCACTCCTCGCGCAGGATGCCCGCTGCCTGGAATTACTTGCTATTTTGTAATCAATTATTTTTTTGGTATGACAAAAACCTCGTCCGAATTGAATTCAAGTTCACTCGTAAAGCAAATAATGGCACAATGAAACCACAACCAAACCATCACCAAAAAATAGCAATAATACAGGCTGAAAGATCCCGAAAAATAGTACCATTGTTAGCACTACCGTATCCCAGATCAGAGTACCGTGCCTACCCCGATCACCAACTGACCTTCTTGAAGTTGTCGTACTCGGCGCCGCTCTGTTCCGCGAACCCGGCGATCACGTGTCGCTTCTTCGACTGAAAAAAATAGTTACTAATATTAATAATTCTCCTCCGCCTACTCTATTGACTTGCCAATGGTACCCATATGTAATCATGCCTAACTGCTTCCTCAATGTTGCTAGTATCATGTGAAGTTTCGAGTCTCGAAATTCGAGACAGTGAAATTTGCAAGTTTTGTTCGCGTTCGTAAAGCTGGCAGAATTGCTAACCAGTCAAACACAAGACTATTGAAGACTCATTGCAACAGCCATTCTCCTGTTCATTCCCGAGATCCCCCTTCAGCCCCACCACATCGACATACACTCTCGCCTAGTGCCCTACCGTAACTCCTAATCGATTATCGATTTTCCTTACATCTAGCTGCGCCTTGAGACCGGCCTCACCACGATATCACTCTAATTATCTACTTCTCTGCTACCGTTTCCATCTCCCTACCGTAACCTCCAATCAATTATCGAATTTCCTTACATCCAGCTGCGCCTTGAGACCGGCCTCGTCGGCGTACACCTGCACCGCCGAGTCCACCTGCTTCTGCACGTACTCCGTCAGGGCCGCCACCGAGCGCTGGCTCCTGCAACGAAGAAGAGCGGGTGTTTAATATCAAAATCAAATTGCACCCGAGATGGTTAATAATAACGGTGAACCTTCGTAATCTAATTAATAATCTTCTCTCATTAATTATTGTAATTATTACGGCCGCTCTGTTTCATTCAGTAATTTTTCCAGATAAAATTGAGTCTAATCCCGCTCATCGAGGTAATCACCTTGTGAAACCTCGATGATTTCACCCCCTCAACTTCAAACGTTGAGAAAAATATGGAGCAAAACGCTCTAAATTCTCTCACACCACGCACACTTCCTCTGCTGACTCAGGAAATTGCCTATGATTCCGCTCGTTTACTATCCCCCCTTTTTCTCCCCGGAAGAAGCCTAGGATGACTGACAGGCACTTCATAGCTTTCATCCACTCTCCCTTAACCATTGGCAACCAGAGAGATCCACGTCTCACTGGTCCATCAAACCATCTAATGGTCCAACCAGTCGATAGTTTCCGGGATTTCGGGAGAAAGAAAAATAATACGCTCCAATCTTCTCTTTAAGATAATAAGGCTAGTAATATTATTTCATGTCAACCAGGATCAAAATTGGAGATGGATCAAAATCGAAGAGGAACAAAACACAATGCTAATGATGCCCTAATGAAGTGCAAAATTAGTTCAATCACCCTACCTGTACTCCTTCTTGACCAGTTCTCCGTTGCGGAACAGCTTGAGCGTCGGGTACTTGTTCACGTGGTAGCGAGACGAGATGCCGGCTGCAATTAGCTTGCATAACAGAGCTCATTCTAAACCACAAACTGCAGCTTGCTGAAACACATGTATTTCACATGGATATATTAGCAAAAGGGTTCCAGGATGATTCACACTGTTTATCGACATTGCTCACCAACGTTATCCAAATTTTTACACGAATTGTGTTTCACAACGATCAGTTAATCGGGAATAACTCACACTGCTTGTCGGAGTCCACAGACGCCCAGACGACCTTGCCCTTCTGGCCCTGGAAAAAAGGCATTTTAATTAGAAATTATTAATTAATAACCCTAAATATAGACAGCTATGAACTCATAAGCGGTCCGTTTACACTACTACTCTTCATATTTCGAGATTCGCTGTCATCCGTGACCAATCTCTCGCTGTACACACAAATGGTTGAATTGCGTTTCATCTCTCGCCCAAAATTCAGGATCTTCATGCTTGGCTAGATACCATGCGTCACATATCGAACAGTACTATGAAATTAATTAATAAAATTATTTTAATAATTAATTAAGCCAATTAACACACCACAAACTTCTCGGCGGCCTCGGCGAAGATGGGCTTGAGCTGCTGCGAGAAGCGGCACCACTCCGCGTAGAAGTTGACGAACACGATCTCGTTGTTCTCTGAAATGCGAAATTTCCGGTTTAGAACGTTCTTTAAAACCATAGCTTTAGCGTTCTGACCACAAAATACGACCTCATGGGTCTCTGGAACAGATAAATGCCGGGTTTTGTTCTATTACATGTTTTCGTGGACCTTCGTTGTTCATTAGCATACGTATTCGCCCGGTTTGGCACTGAATTGTGCGTTTGCTTGGCAATTTGAAATTGAAAATACAGATTTTGAAGGCACCAATTTGATATTCTGTCGCTCTCCTCAATAATGCGATTTTGCAAGCTGATCAAAATGCGAGCGGCTAATCTCGATTCCCTCAACAACAACATCTCTGGCATGAAACACTGAATTTAATGTTCCCTTCAACAGAACTGATCTCCACGAGTAGACCTTCACCACCCGTCACTCATTGGCCCCGGGACCAATTACTTTTTGCTGCCCCCCCCCCCCACGGCCTTGTTCCAAATCGCAACAATCCTTACTCGCACCACGGGCCCATTTTCTTCCTCCTCTGTTGCCGATTAGATAGCCAATCTTATCAATCAGAGCGACTGAGAGAACATGAGTTTCCTTTAGTTTCACGGTCCTAATTGCTGCCCATACCCAGTAATTCAGCGGAAAATCAGATAACATTCTCAATCACTCGCTGACGACGTCATTGCTACGCGCAGGAAGATACATTTTAGATTGTTTTACGCTTCATAGGCCCTTATAACTCAAAAACATATATACTCGCCGTCGTGGTTGGAGGCTGCGCTGGCAGTTACGTTTTTGTTGGTTTCAGGTTTCACGAGTAAATTGTATCCCAATCACTCACTGAGCACGTCATCGTGGTTGGAGTCATCCAGCGAGACGACCTCCGCTTGAAGCAGGGCACAGAGCGAGAGCAGCGTCTGAGATAGATGGAATGATTGTGATTCATGGATACTTCATGTAATCGGAACCCAGCATAAGTCACGTTATCAGAGATCAGGGAACACCATCGAAAACACTCACCAGAGCAAGCAAGCTCAGCGTCGTTTCCCGTGTCATCGCGGCGGCTGTGCGGGCTCGGTTACTGTAAAGCACGATGATTACTGTACAGACACGAAGCTACGAGGGTCAATCGAGTGGATCAAAGCGACAATAAGATATAACGATGAGGGAATGATACAAAAGCGGGCGAGGCGAGGAGAGTCTATGTCAACAGAGTGAGAGAGGGAGAGGAGTTGTATAGAGGCGGAACAGTAGCCAGCAGTGAAAGCTACCTCTGCACTGTTTTAACAGCCGGACACTCGAAAGACGCGCGCGATAGCCACGCAAACGCGGCCCGATTTGCATGCGGGATACTGATAACAAGTTAAGGCCGCGTCATCGTTGAGGAAGGACGAGGACTACGCATGCTAGAGCAAGTGGATTTAAGGACGAAATAGCTTATTTGAACGTGTGAGACCTGGGCTCATTTTCTAGTACATAAATTAAAACAAAAATATCAAAATCGATCAATAATGCGTGAAAGTTGCAAGCCTGGAGACACACGCGGAATCTGCGGGGAAATCAAACGACAGAATGACAGCTCACTACCGTAATAAATCTGCAGTTTGCACGGTTTGGTGCAGTCGAGAACTGACTTTTCTAGTTTTCATTTTTTTTTTGAAAAAAAATGTTAGCAATCTTTTTTTAATGATCTGTAGTACGACGAGCTTACCTTGTCATGGCTAATCACATGGGAACTTATTGATCTCTTGCTCTGCTCGGTATGAAAAGGCAACGATAACCTGATGAATCAACTTCCAACTTCTCTTTCAACTTCATCATTATACATACATTCAATTTTATCATACATATTAATCGCAAGTACTGTACAGGGTTTACAAGTTAGTTTACAATGACACATAATAATTTATGATACAAGTTAGCAATTCGCGGTTGTGTCTTCGATAATCGTTACAGGGACGTCAGTGAGCGCTTTCTTCTCGACGATAATCTGGAAATGCAATATTAATTAGCACATATTTAATTAATTAAAATGATTATTACACAAAAACTGTTTCCTCACCTTGCAAAACTCGCCAGACGAATTGCATGTCTTCACTTTCAGCACAACTTTCTTGCACGGCTGCAGATGAACAATCGAGACTTCACGGCATTCTGGAATTCATAATACTTTACGTCACATTTCTGAGATCTTCAAATCAATCACTCCCTAACCTTGGCCCGAATCGAATCCCAGCAGGTTCCACAGTTTGAAGTGCAGCTCTGATCTGAACTTGGTTTGATAAATGAAAGCACAACAACAACAATAATAACAACGAAATCAGAAACAACAACGAACCTGAAGTATACCTTGAGTCCCAGATTCGTCTCTTCTCTGTTTGCGAGGTGCTCAAAGTTACAACATAATTAACTAGCATAAAAATATAGACACAACCTTCAGAACCGCGAAGATTCCATCAGCTGTGAGTAGCGGCAGGTAGTAGAGCAACTCGAGATGGGTACCTAATCAAATCAATTTTACAGTAATTCAACGGAACTTCTCCAAAATTAATCCGCATTAATATTCCGTGATTAAAATCTTGACCCTAATTAACTAATTAACCACCCACACTTGGCCGAGCACAGGCTCAACAACATCTTGTTGTCCACTACCAAATCGTCCACGTTGTGCGGAGCACGGAGCGTCTGCAAGCATTTACTTGATCAATCAATAATTCACTGCTACCGTACCCCCAACAACATTAATCAATAACTGCTACCGTACCCTCGAATGGACGATCAGCGTGTCAAGTCGACTGACGGCGTACAGCAGGAACTCCTTCTCGAGCACGACTTCCTTGTGGGAACTGCAATGGAGTACAGTAGGTGGGCTACGGTAAGTGGAAATCAGAGCAGCAAAAGTCGTCGAGAACAATGCAAAACCACTGAACCATGCACGGGTTTCGAAACTTTTAAAACAATTTAGCCACCTGGATATTTTAGGATTCGTGGAAACATAAAATATACAACAAACCAGCGGTGGATCGCGAGTGTGATCGATCGCAGCGACGGGCAGCCGAGGAGAATGTCGTAGAGTCTGAAGTGGAGATACTAGGACGGATACTTCCCAAAGCACAACTCGACGTGGTAGAGTAGAGCCATAGGTCACCACGCCGCCAGCGACCCCCATGACTCGGGGTTCATAGTGGGGAAGGTCCCGCCAACACTCTCCCTCAATCGCCGCCAGCCCTGGTAACTTATGAATAGAGCATACCGTACCTAGTACCGTATTCCCGTGTTCCCCAGTTACAGTTCCCGTACCTGGCATCCGAAGTGGTGGAAAAGGGAGCCGCTAGGCGGAACTGAGTGATCGACTTGTCTCGTAGCATCCCGCACAGCTGCGCCATCGACTCATCCGAGCAATGAAACTGGAAGGACATACGTGTATTCTACAAAACGCGTCTTACATAAGCCGATTGAAACACAATTTTTATGAATATTGCTAGTTTCGAATCAAGACTTCTTATGACTAGCACGCAGCGAGCTACACTGGTTTAGTATCCTGGATGGAACGCAGGATTCTCATGTCTGGATTTTTTAGCGTAGGTATGCCGTTTACCCGAACAGAATACCGTAGAAATCTCACCCCATCGATCAGGAGAATATCGATATTCGATCTGTTGAGGTACTCTTGTAGTGTGTCTTCGACCTCGCCCAGAGGCGTATCGTTCCGTTCGAACGGCGTGCTCTTAGATTCCGATTTCTGGAAAGAGAAGAGGCGGCACTAGTCCGAACAAAACACAACATCCAGGACAACCAATAACGACAACCGTACCGCTAGTTTGAATGAAACGTCGTCGTCGTCTTTCCAGCGGGCGATGTTCTTGCCGTCCTAAACAATATGTGCTTACGCAACAAGTCCTTCGAGACGACTGGGTAGATCGGATGCACTTCAGTATTTGAATTCAACGCACCACATTCTGCACTACCATCCACGTATCGGAGCGATTATCCTTGGCGCAGAGTGTGAATTCGAGCTCGCCAGTCTAAGCGAGCATTCGGTTGGTAACATATTTGTTTCAAATAGACTAAATACGTTCGCAAGTAAATCGATAAAAAGCAGGAGCTCGTAGCAACAACATACTCACCCGATATAGCGACAGCACCTCCAAGTTGAGCTTGGCGATTGATTCAGCCATGTGGAGGAATCGACAAGCCCTTCTGCAACGGGGGAAAGGTTGAGACAACTATAGTAGTCGTTTAGAATGCATTTGTCATTCCGAATCACTGAACGAGCGCCAGAGATTCAGCGAATTGAATGAATCTTGCCTGATGGCCATGCGCGTCGGGAAGTCGAGCTTCTCGACAATGCACGCACTCATCTCGAGCGGTAGATGGTGGATAGAGAAGTACTGAAACCCGCTAGCTTGGAATAAGCAGCCACAACGATGAACCGAACCTGTTCCTCTTCCGACTCCATTTCGACGTCGCTTGGCGTTTGCATCTTCTGTTTAACTTCGCGCACGACGGTTAGCTGAAAATTGAACTAATGAGAAGCTAGTGACAAGGAAAAAACCAAAACAACGGTCAAACTCGAAGACAATGGCGAGATCTGTTTGAATGATGCGAAATTTTCCCGCCACAACACGAAAAGCAGGTCGATTTTATGTTTAGTTACAGTACGCAAGTTCAATCGAATAGTAGAAAATAAAATAAAAACCATTGAATTGGATTCCAATCAATTGAGCCTGTATTTATTTATTAAATTTGCCTAATTTTGATGAACTTTTCCGAGTCAAAATAAGGCAGACAAATGATAAGCGTGACCTGCGATGCGAGTGATTTGTACCTACCGTAGCTAACGATGGACTTTTCTGCGAACTATTTCGTTTTTGATGCAAATTTCATCGGTTTTTGTTGAGGTTACATTACTAATATTCGTCAGGATGATTCCCACTCGCGTCAAAGCACACCTCGTCACCGCCGGCATCGTGTCAGCGGTTGGAGCAGGCGCGTTCGGCGCGTACAAAGTCAGTGCAATCTTGATGAAACTCTTTACGCTCGTTCCTGCTATGATATTCCTTTGAAACCAAGCTCAACAATCGTTGATAATATTATTTTATAATCTCTATTTTACAGGTCGGCATGCTGCTAAAGCGCTGGGTGAACTCGCAACCGCTGCATCAACACGAGGTATAGCAATGCTCTTCTATTTCTCCCGATCATGAGTGTGTCGTAAGGCTCTATATCGCTAGAAACATGGTTAAAATTCATGGTTTTGACTCTATTAACAGCATCTTTAGTGGGTAGCTAGTCAAGGACCTATTTCGAACTTCTATTAAGTTAGTAGTCATGATTCTAGTTCGTAATTAGGCTAATCGAGGTAAAATCCCAGGAGATGGAGTACTACCTGCACATGAAGGAGCAGCAGGCTCTCCGGCAGCAGCAACAACAGCAGCAGAAAGCTTAGATCATGCGACGGCCCGTCGATTGTTAGTTATTGTTTCATTGCTAGAGTAGTTGTACATACGGGTTCCTTGACGGATGCAATCGTTATCAGTTCGAGTTTGTTTTCAATCTCTATAGATCTACTGTTTCGGTTAATAGTAGATGTTTCATTGTATGTTGATAAAGCTTTCAAAAATATTGGAGCCCAATGTATCGGTTGGATGTTGCTTCTGTTCGTGACAGATTGATTATCTTCTGGAGAAGGAAGTGGGGAATCCCAGAACCGTACCGTAGCCTCGTGACTTACAGTATCCATCTTATCGATCTAGTGAATGGCCGGTCGCATGCCGCCCGCTACCACCGTCCACGACAACCCTGCTGCAGTTGCAGCAAGTAGCGAGGCTGCAGCAGTCGCGAATTACGCCCGACTGCAGCAGTGGATTGAGAGGGTGAGTGGCGACTAGTGTTGTTTCGTTCGTATTTCGAATGCATTCTAAACTGGCTGTTCACTCACAATTTGATGGTGAGTAGGCTGGAGTTTGAAAACATGACTAAAAGTTTAATTTATTTCCCCAATGATCTTACCGGCTTCAGTTCATGTGAAGGAATGAAATGTATGATTGTTTTTTTGTGAGAGTGAGGCTTCAATATCGTGATCATTTTCTTCCGTTAGTTAAGTACTTGAATACGGTAGCATCGCCAATCGATAATCCTCTCAGGAGTGCGCTGAGTGCGACGCGGCGATAGATGAGCACCGTCGGCAGGTGGATGACTACCGTACGCTGAGGGGACGACTGCTCGAACTGCAGAAGAAGATCGCCCATCCGATCATGGTGAGGAGTACGATAACTGAAATATCGATTGAGCAGTGTGATTCAGTTCACGTGAAGTCCTAAGGTGCTGTTGAGTATTGTCTGATAGGCGAAGGCGAGGGAAAAATGAATTAAAACCAAAAAAAAAGCCTCAGTCAGTTGTCAGTCAGACCAATCAGTTGCTTGTTTCAATGAAGGCTCTATAGAAAACGTTCTCCCTCGGCTTTGATATCAGTGTCTCTCAGTCCTGATTAAACATACATTCTCCACCAGGTGCACCGAAATTTTTTTTTATACTCGGCAGGGGCGTGTTTCAAGGATTATCCAACTAGTCATTCGATAGCAGTTAATGAGCACATGGGGAAATTTCAAATCAATGAATACTCGATCGATCATTCACAGGTGCCCTTCGGCGGCGTCGGCTTCATGCCCGGCAAGCTGGTCAGGACGAACGAGGTACGGTATCTCATTGCCAGGTTATCGATTGATTAGGCTGATTTATGACTCGAAGAACATGATGTGAACTGGTTACGAGTCAAGAAAAGGTAATGAGTTAGGCAAAGTTAGTTTCACCTGGATGTTATACATCCAGGAAAATCATAACTTCGATGTTTTTGTCTACTCCCGTTGAACAAAATAGTTTTCTCCTCCTACGGCATGTTCGACGAATAATGTCTTTGAAGTTATACGATTTAAAGGGTTTATCGATTTTTTTAAAAGTTATCAATCGATTATCTTTCTACAGGTGCTGGTGCTGCTGGGCGCCAACCACTTCGCCGAGTGCAGTGTACACGACACGGCCAAGATTATCGATCGGAGAATCAGGGGTACTGTATTCCAATTATTGATTAGAGAATCAGAGGGTACGGCGAGGGAAGAGATGGCATCGGTGTCGATATCAGATTACATTTCAGGAGTAGTTCAAGGCTTTTTCGGGTTTCCCATATCCGCAAAAGGTTCGAGTTCGAGCAGCGTTTAGTGGATGATTGGAGAATGGTCGTTTAAAATAAGAATATTTCACCTGATTGTGACCTTGAAAGCTAAAGTACTAATCCTGGATACTTTTATGTTTCAAGATTGCTTCATTAGTCGAACGTGACATCGTTTCCGTATGAAATTTCTGACTTTTAAACAGGGACATTGATTATGCGCGGCTTCCCGTTTCACACATTTTTCGCCATATTCTCGTAAATAAATAATTAAAATGAATCCGTGTTTATATGGGTGGTCATATGCTGGTTGTTGACAAAACTCTCGATTACTTTGCGAAATGTGCCTCTAATTAATTTTTCTTGCAGAGATCTCTTCCCTCGTCGAAAAGGTCGAGGCGCAGAAGCGAAATGCCACCGAGAGACTCAACTTCGCCCAGGGATTGTTCGGAGGAGCTGCGGCGGAGAAGGGAGGGAAGGTGAGGAGAGGGTGGGGAGGGCTTTGAAAGTATTCATGTGAACATGAGAAAAAGAAGATGGTAATGGGTTTCACGCAGATGTGATAGATTGAAACTAGCCGGATTTGCGATTGTATTCAAGACCACTTGCTTATAAAAATTGTTTAGTGCTTATTCTCGAGTATGGTAATGAGTGCTACTCTTTGAGTAGTTTCGTTGAACACAAGATCTTGTCATGATTCCGTGTTGTTTCACGTTCTCATCAACTCGCAACTCCCTGTGATATTTAGCACTTTGCTCGTCCTGCGAATCCGTGTCAAGCATTGAGCCATTTATGTTTCACTGGGTCGTTATCAGCTAGCGCGAATCGTGATCCCATTGCGCAATCGTCAATTTCGCCCCTTCAAAAACATTAGTGGCTCTGAACGAAGCTATGTGATAAATCGATAAACTCCCTGATTCAGGACGGTCTGGTCGAGATCCGCGAGGACTACGACGAGCAGAAGGAGGCCGCGGCGAGGAGTGAGTTGATCTTTGATCTTTAGTATCTGAACTTGTAGTGTGCAGTCTAGTACAACTGTTGCCGATAACGGTTGTGTGAACACTATCACGAAGGAAGACAGCGTAGCATGTATGGGAACAAGAAGGGATAGTAATGATGATTTCTCTGTAGGAAAGCGTGCGGCGCGTGCGGCCGCGGCCCGAGAGGAGAAGAAGGTGCCACAGGCGACGTTTGAGGTATGTCAGGGAGGGTAGAGGAGTACTGTAAGGCGAAGAGTTACGGTAGACATGGAACGGATTATCAATGAACATACTGGTTTCGGACTGCACTCTGTACTTAAAAACTGATTGTTAGCTTCAATGGGTGGTACGGTTAAGTGAAAAAACTTTTCTTGTGAAGGCGAGTTTGTGCTGCTAGAAATTCTTGAAAGCTCAAAGTTCCTCCGATCTTTAATATTTCCGACAAGAGCTTCTCAAAACAAAAAAACTGATAGCTTTGTGATGCACAACTTCAATATTTTCTTGAAGTCTGCGGTGTGTCCGATATTAATGTGTGGAGAGTATTTTTAGTGCCGGACACAATCAATATATTTGCAGTCGATGATGTCCCGGCTGGACGAGCTGGAGGCGCAGGAGCGCGCGGAGGGCCGGAGGAAAGCACGAGGTGCGCGATTGTTTGAGGGAGTCTAGTCGAAAATTCAACTGGATAGGAGAGTAGCGCGATTGTTGGTGACTCGGGTTTCGGTGATTCAGCAATGGTATAAGATGCCTTTGCTAAAATTGGGGTGCTGGTTAAAAATTTTACTGATCAGTTTCTGTATATTGAAAGATCGTTGTTCCTACCATGCGGCAGGGATCCACCGTGCAATCTCACTAGTGCTGTCATCTTTTAGTAATCATCTTTCACGAGTACGGCATACGGGATCTGGGCATGCTATTGTAGTAGGGCGAGCCGACGAGCCACTGATTATCAATCTTCTTATCAGGCCGTTGCGCGGACCGCGACTCGGATGATGAGAGCGAAGTGGGAGGAGAAGGTGATGAAGTGGAAGTGGAAGGAGAAGTAGAGGAGGATGAGGATGAAGTGGAAGTAGAAGGAAGGGAGGAGGAAGAGGCGGCATACGTGGAGGTCAAACCGCCCCGAGGAGTGAATGAGGAGGTGAGGAGAGAGTTGATAAGCTCGAGTAATTAGGAAATTGAAGTGAAAGTGTGAAAAATCGAATCTATTACCGCGGTTTTTGGGAATTAAATGGCGGTGGATTGCCGGTTTCAGTAAGGAGCTATTAGTCTAAATTTCAGCGCATGTTAATAGGGGGATGATTGCGGTTTAATTTTTCCGATCAAGAAAAGTAGAGCAGGACATATAACTATACTGAGCTCGTGAGCCCAAAGTCACAGTTTTCTCTGCTGATTTAGAGGAAAACTATTGAACTCATGCGAACCAAGAAACGTGCGTGAATAAATTGCGTACCCGATCACTTCGTGGATACTTCTGATACTCATGATCATGTCGCGATAAGTAGATAAGCAGATTACGGTAGTACTGTAGCACCCTCTCGATTCCGCATGATCTCTAGTCGCCCAGTCGGGGATGGTACGCTTTGTAACTCTGAGAATGAAACTTATTTGATGGGAATCCTATTCTGAGAACCGGTCGTTTGGAACTATGGTAATGGAACGATCGATTCTGGAAATTGATCTTTGGAAACTAGAGATGAGAACATTGTATGCAAAACCCTCTGTCTGGAAATCACGTCTGAGAACCTATTTACATACAACCTTTTGATTGGAACGTGCGTTTCGAAACCTACGTTTGGGAACCGACGTTTCGGAACCAAGGATTTAGAATCGTCTAAAGTGATTTGATTTGTCGTTTTAAAATGTTTACAAGTTAGATTAGAGCAGTTACAATATCGTAATGTATTTATAGTGTGCTGGTGATCAACGAAAGTTCAATTTTTGCTTATTTACACTTGAGTTTCACGGTTCCAAAACGTCGGTTCCCAAACGTGGGTTTCGAAACGCACGTTCCATTCCGCGATTTACATACCGCAGATTTTAAGATCGTTGTTCTTAACTCAATCATTCCATTAGCATAGTTTCAACAGGAGGGTTCTGAGAATAGGATTTCAAACAAATGAGTTTTTCGATGGAGGTTGCAAAATGTATGTTTCAAAGTGAGAGTTCTCAGTCGTACATTTCCAATTAGGCAGGTTTCGTTTTCCGAGTTACAAATCGTACCACCACCGCCCAGTCGTTCGAAGGGCGCGAATAGAGACGAGGAAGAATGGGAAGGTACACTATCGGTGCGCATTAGCATAAGCTGATGGGGTTCTTGACAGTTTTTACGGTGGCTGTGGGTAGAGGAGGCGAGAGAACAGGGGAAATGGAGAGAGTGCAGAGAATGGAAGAGATGTGCCGAGAAGGGAACGAGAAGCGAGAGGGGGGGGGAGAAGGAAAGAAAGAAAGAGGGTCGTACGAGAGGCTATTCGCTTTCGCTAGCTGTGCTAGAACCATAGTGAGGTGGCAGAGGAGTCTACCGTATCCGATAGTTCGTCCCAGGAGTAGGTCATGGCCCTATCGACGTGCTGGAGATTCGTTAATGCGGTAAGAGTGATTAGAGATTGGAAGAGTCTGAAAGGTGGCTTTAGGTTGCGTGGGGTAGTTAAGATTGTGGCGAACGTGGTAGGTTAGTAAATAAAGCTTTAACAATTCGCAAAAATTTATCGACTGGAACCCGGCGAATGGTAGGTGTATTGGTGTCGTTGGTATGGGAGAAATATTTCAGTGTTTTCTAGTACTCTAACAATAAACGTGAACGGTATCAGTCTAGAATGGATCATAGCTTGTTGTGCAGTTGGTGGGTCCTGGAATCTCCGGGTCACGAGAATCTAATATTGCACATTCAAGTTTATTTTGTGTTTACGAAATGTCAAGGAAAAATTGACCCTTGACTGATATGAATATTTTCGCTAACTTGTGAAACATTTTTCCCTTGTGTCGAAAATGATTTTTGCGTTATCCGCACGTGCGTTTCTGTGTTATTCGCCTCTTCCAAGGGCTTCAGTGTGTCTGAATGTAAGAGTTCAGTAATTTTCTCAGAATATCTGTCTAGGCAAGGAAAATATGTTTCCTATCGTGGTTTTAGTCGCGGACAAGGGAAAATTTGCAGACTTGTGAGAGAAATCTTGTTATTTTCACGTGTAGTCGTTCTTTCTTGTCTGAGTTTTCACATTGACAGCGCTTTCCGGTTTCGGTAGACAGGGAAAACAAGAAAGTGCGTTGTCTGGATATCTGGCTTTAGGCTAGAATGGCGAGTGATGAAAGATCACCGACTACCATGCTTCATCCGTATCTAATAAGCCTTGTGATCGGGAATGCGATGTTACAGCTGGATGTTGGTTGTAAAATGCGAAATATTTAAGAGCGACTTTCTGAGTCAGTGGAACTAGTTGGCCGGGGCCCTTGGCACTAGGGAAAAATCGAATTCCCTCAAAATGTGTCGGCTGGTAGTACTCCTCGAGTGTAGCTCAGCACTAGCTGATTTAGAGTTTTGGTTCGCTCTCCGACGAATTGTGATGTATGTTTCAGTGAAACATAACCCAGCCGACTTTGCCATTTCGCGATCATTCGAAACGAGTGATAGCGCAAATAACGCGCACTATTACCGTGATAGTGCATGCCAAGTTTCATCCCGATCGATTTGTGAAAAATCGATAAATCGATATTTTCAATATAAAATAGAAAATATTTCAAAAAATCGTCTGCTTAGGTGCCGTTTTTTATTTGCGAAATCTGTAGAGCAACCACTCCTCTCACTGATATTTCAATATAAAAGAAATTAAAAATACGAGTCGTGGGAAAATCCAGAAACAGTGCGGCCAAGTTGAAATAAAGTCAGTTCTCGATAAGCAAAAATGACGTACCGCCGAGGGCGACTTGTAGATAAATCAGGTTTAACCTTTGAGCGCCGGGTCAAGTTTTCAAAGTTTATTGAGGGTGGACCTACAGTAACTTGCCATGTTACAGTAATCCATATTACCGTAGTCAGGTTATCGAAAACTGACTTTTTTCTCAAATGATGTGTTACAAATGTCTTCCACGGTCGAAAGTGTCGGCCGTAATCCAGAATGTTACAGTAACCCGAGATACCGTAATCCGGTTATCGCAAACTGACTTTTACGATAAAACAAGGAACGAATTTTGAAAATGAATTTTCAATAAAAAGTCAGTTTGCGATAACCGGATTACGGTATCTTGGGTTACAGTAGTATGCTAAATCACGATCGAGACTTTCGACCGTGGCGCACATTTGTAACTCGTAATTTGAAAAAAAGTTAGTTTGCGATAACCTGACTACGGTAACATGGGTTACTGTAACATGGCAAGGTACTGTAGGTCCACCCTCAACAAACTTTGAAAACTTGACCCGGCGCTCAAAGGTTAAACCTGATTTATCTACAAGTCGCCCTCGGCGGTACGGCATTTTTGCTTATCGAGAACTGACTTTATTTCAAATTGGCCGCACTGTTTCTGGATTTTCCCACGACTCGTATTTTTAATTTCTTTTATATTGAAATATCAGTGAGATGAGTGGTTGCTCTACAGATTTCGCAAATAAAAAACGGTACCTAAGCAGACGATTTTTTGAGATATTTTCTATTTTATATTGAAAATATCGATTTATCGATTTTTCACAAATCGATCGGGATGAAACTTGGCATGCACCATCACAGTAATAGTGCGCGTTGTTTGCGCTATCACTCGTTTCGAATGATCGCGAAATGGCAAAGTCGGCTGGGTTATGTTTCACTGAAACATACATCACAATTCGTCGGAGAACGAACCAAAACACTAAATCAGCTATTACTGAGCTACACTCGAGGAGTACTACCAGCCGACACATTTTGAGGGAATTCGATTTTTCCCTAGTGCCAAGCATAGTTTCATTTTCTCAGAAAGTCGCTCTTAATATTTTCTCAGCTCTGTAGCACTGGCTCCATCACTAATAGTTGAATCTTTATTAGATAATGATATACAATGGGCACATTTCCTGGCTCTGAGAATTGTGCGCATTCACTCACAAATCCGCGTGCCAGCCTCTCCCATGTAGCAAGCAAGGAAATGTAGTTGTTTATGAGAAGGGAGGCGAAAGGGTCCAGAAGTGGACCGATTGACGTAGAGGTTGTCAGGGGGATGGTGAGAAGCGTTAATCAGGAGGGGCACGGAAAGGTACGAAATTTGTTGAGCGGTTTCACTTGGAGTGGTTTGTTGATCAGTTATGAGACTAAATTTTGGCAAAAGACTCAGAAGTGGACCGATTGACGTAGAGGTTGCCACGGGGATGGTGGGAAGTTGATCAGGAAGGGCACGAAATGGCATGGAAAGGCACGGGATTTGATGTGGTCACACGCTGCTGAATTCCCATATTGTTTTGTTGCTCAACACCAGTTATGAGACTGAAGTTTGGCCATTGATTCGTGTGTTTCACACCCTTCTCATAAGACCTGCAATCAGGGAACAATGTTGAGTCTTCAGGTTGGTGGTAGAGAAAAATCTGTGATGTGGTCACAATATCTTCTTATTCCCAGTTTTTGTAGATGTTGGGTGGACTTACCATTGATTCCTGTGTTTCACGACCAGCTCTCATTGCAAGAAACTACGGAACAACATTGAGGGCGATGTTTCTGGAGATTGTAGAATCAGATCTATTGCATCAGCCAATACCGATCACATCGTTTCAGTGGTTATTGTCCATAACTCGTAGAAACAATCATGCTGGAGTATGCTAGTGTGATGGAGTGTTTTCATGGCGCTTTCGCTTCTCTTTCTCTCTTTTCGTTATAGAGAATCGCCAATCTTTGGTTCGTTGATAGCAGAAAGAGAGCTGCAGAAAGAGATGAAAAGGGATCTCGTGCCCTGTCAATTGAATAGCACCCTGCCGGGGATTTGATTTTTGAAGACGAAAAGAGAAAGAGAACTCGTAGTCGAATTTGTAACTCGGTGCACGAGATTTCTGTGCCTCCGAATCTGTTTGTAGGGGTTCAGAAAGGGGGGGGGGGAGAGGGGTTGGTTATTGAATTGTCGGACTCTGCTAACGAGAAGCATGTGAGAAGAGTGGTGCATGACGAATCCTTCGAGGCGCTCTCTCATTTTTGCACGCTATATCGTCGGTCAGACTGCTCAATGAGTCTTTCAATTGTGGAGAAACTCGATGTGAGAATCCCTTCCTCGCTGTTGCTATTGTTGTTGTTGTCGGGCAGCAGCGTGAACCGAGCAGCAGGCGGCAGCAAACTCTCTCGATGCTGCCTGATCTCTCGTCGAACAGGGGAAGTGAGAGAGCACGGGAGATGGAGAGGGCGGGCGCCAGCAGGCGTAGTAAAGTGGGGAAATGAAACGAAGGCATCAGAGACCGAGGGAGGAGATGAGAGGGAACGTTCGGAAGCACCAGACGCTGATTGTGCGTGTCACCAGGCTGTCAGTCTGTCTGGTTGGTGGAAGTTATGAGGAAGAGAGTGTATGGAATAGAGAGGGCATAGATTCTATCTGTTCTGAATTATGTTTTCGTCTGCTTCCTCGGAAAAGAGCGGATGGAATAGAGAGGATGACAGAGGGAGGCTATGAGAAGTCTGAGAACGCCGGACTTTTTCTCCTATCTGCTCTCTCGAGGGAGGAGATGAGAAGGAACGTTCATAGAGCATCAGGCGCTGATTGTGCGTGTCACCATGCTGTCAGGGGAATCTGTCTGTCTGGTGGAAGTTATGAGGAAGAGAGTGTATGGAATAGAGAGGGCCTATCTGCTCTGAATTATCTCTTCGCCTGCTTCGCTCACAAAATAGCTTTAGGAATATAGAGTATGACAGAGCGACGAGATGAGCAGGTCAGAGAGCATCAGACGCTGATTGTGCGTGTCACCAGGCTGTCAGCGAGTCTGTCTGTCTGGAGGGAGATATGAGGAAGAGGGATGAGGGAAGATGATTTGTGATCGACTGGATGGCGGAGACGTATTGAATTTATTATTTTCGAGCAGGCGGATGAGACAAACCATTAGTTCTGAAATGTGCAATAGCGGGATAAGATAGGCGTGAAACGGGGAAGTGTAGATAGGTGATGTGTTGGTCAAGCAAAATCTTTTCCCGCAAATTGGTCCCTCATATAAAGCCAAGGGAATGAATGCACGAGTTAGGACCACCTGTTTTCGGAACTTCCATCCTTCTTCTCTTCCGGATGGGTGCAGGGGAATTTGACGGGGAGATAATGGAGAAAGGGGGCTGCAGCGGACGAAAACAACAGTGGCGGTTCGCTTCCGGGTCTGAAGCAGAGAGAGCGAGCAGATGAAATGAAGGGAATTGGTCTCTGGTCAATGGATGAACGGATTGGCGTTGAAATCTGACTGAAAATGAGAGCAAATTATGATTTTTGTGGAGTTCAATGACGAAAAACATAATGTGGCGGTGCTTCCGGGTCAAAGAGCGAGCCGAGGGGAAGGAAGAGGAGATGACAACGAAGAAATACTGTAGTAGTATGTGTCCTTTGATTAGCAGCGAGCAGTTGATCAGTTGTGTATGAAGCAGCAAGTGAATAAGATAAGGGTGCATCGATGAAGTGGCAGGCGAATAGCGAGCATTGGAGAGGAGAGGGAAATTGGACTGTCTTTTTTTTGGACGGTCTCTGCATTATCTGATTCAGGTACGAGTGAAAGAAATATTAGTTCTATAATTTTCGATTGTTGAATAAGGCATGGGTGAAACGGATATGTGGCTGGTGTTGATTGTGAGAGATGACTGGACAGGGTGGAAATTGTTGCCTTGAGAATTTTTGTAGAGCCACATCGGTCATCAAATTACTGATCGCGCTCTGTTCAGTGATCGATAAGGGCAGGATGAAATATGAAAGTTATGAGTTTTTACTGAAAATCGATTTCTCTTCCAGGAGTACAAGCGACTGCTCGCTCGCCTCGACCAGCTGGACACTAGTGATGAGGGAGAGGAGGAGGAGGAGAGCGAGGAAGATAGTGACGTCATCCACGAAGAGGATGAGGAATTGGTATGTATTTCCAGAGCAAGTCCGCTCAATTAAGGAATGTTCTGTTCAATAGGCTAAGTAGGTATGATGAAACATGTAACTGGAAGTGAGGGGAAGGTATGGTAGCTGGACACGAGTGATGAGGGAGGAGAGTGAGGGTGATAGTGACGTCTTCCACGAAGAGGATGAGGACGAGGAAGTGGTATGGTTAGGGACCACAACGTGATTGGCCGAACTCATCGTGAGGGCCAGTTAGTGTTGCTAATGTATCCCTCTAGGGCCAAATAAGATCGTGCTTTTTACCGTTTGTCGATATCTCAACTCTGGACCGAGTTATGCTTCATAAACCATGCGAAAAGATCATAGTGGGGGAAAGGGGGAATTCCGGACAGATCAAAAGTGGGCGGAGCTAATTTCGGCTCGTTCCCGAACTTAGACGGCTATAGTTTCACCGTTCTGAGCGAGAAGCTGTTCAGATGCCGGGGTGGCGCATTCAATCGTAAACGGAGAGAGTGCGTTCTAGAGTAGCCGGGTAGTACTTCATAGTGGGAGCGAGGGAGAGGGCGCATGCAAATGAGGGAAGGGAGAGGAGGAGGGTGCGAAGGAGGCGCGCTAAACACCGTAAGTCTTGTTTTCATTTTACTCAAAGAGCAAATCGGGGACACTTCTGAAAAATGTTTTTTCATGCTTAATATTCCTCATAAAATTAGGGAAGCAAACTGTGAGAAGCGCCCTTGTGTACGATCACGGGAACTGAGCGAATCACCTATTCTGAATCATTCAATATCGATTTTCACCCATCCAAAGTTGATCAAACATAGGGCGCCTCGGGCCTTTTGTGAGGGATGTCGATACCTACCAGAAACACTTTAGATCACCTAAATCGGTGGAGAATTCGATTTGCTCTTTCCCTTGCCAGTTTTTTTCTGCCGCGCTTTATCCCTCTCAAGTGGGCGGAGCCTAGGGTCTCTAGGTATGGTTTTATATTTCGAGCATGAACCGGATTTATTGAGTCTTGGGGTGTTGAATGTGCTAATTAGAAATGCTGAAACGTCAAACGTAAAACTGATTGAAATTGTGAATTCGGCTAGGAGGTGAATGTTGGTATTATAGAAATAAAAAGTTCCGGACACACGACTGTGTACGCTGAAATATGTGCGACTCGTGTAGGGGGCGTGGCTTCAGTTTGAGAAAGTGCGCGGCAGCGTTTAAAAGTGCGAATTTAGTTTTTTCTATGTTTACTTCGTCTCCGCTAGTGTTTATATCGTATGTGAGCACATTATAAGTTAGAACAATATAAAAGAACGTGTGAAATCGGCTGTGGTGTAGTTCGAGTTCTGTCATTTCAAAAACCTCCCTAGTCGCGTACGGAACGTTTTATTTCGTGGTGTATGACAAACTTTTGAACTCCTATGATATATCTGTGGGGTTCTGCGAAGAATTTTAATATTAAAATCGATATTCTTGGTCTACCGTAGTCAAAATATAGTAATCTATTCCTTGCAGGACTCGGATGACGTGAGCGACACGGAGGAGCAGAAGCGAGCGAGATTGGACGGACTGAGAAGACAGAGGGCGGAGGAGGAACGGAGGGCGATGATCGAGAGGGAGTTCAGGGAGAGGTACGGTCGATTATTGATTATTATTGTTCTATTGGAATTCGCCTCAGAATTAGTGAGAAATGAAGCAGATAAGCGATTGTTGAAGATTATTGTCCCGGGTTGATTAGAAAGCTAGGAATGCTATTGGTGGAAGTCAGGATTAACTAGTATTGTATTTTTAAACTACGCAAGCGAAGATGTTCTAATGTGCGGCGTGAGCTAGACTTGTTATGCTAGTGCTGCGTCATAAAAGTTCCGCTTGATTCAGGTAGAGAGAATAGTAGACCAGAGATATGTATTTTACCAGTCGCTCGTGGAGACGCATTGGTGTGAGCATGAACCGAACTTGTTATGATAGTTCTGCACCCGGAATTCACTAGGTCTCGATAGAACTTAGATCAGAGATCCTCGAACCTCGTTGATGATTCGTGCTTGTGTGTTCACTTCTTTCCTCGTATTCTGTTTGTTGTCTGGAGCCCGAGGCACGTAAGCTTCAACCCTGAGGCGAATTCTACCTACCTACACTATCATTTCCCCGTTCTCTAACCGTCTTCGCCCTCTCTGATTCGCGTGCTCTCTCGCCTCTGGCGCCCCATGCATGAGCTGAAGCTCTTGGTTGTTGATCGCTATGAATGCGTTGACTCTCTCCATTTCCCGTGCTCTCTCGTCATGTCTGACTGACGAGAGATCATGAGGAATGAGGAGAGACTCGAAACCACGTGCTCGTCTAGTCATGATCTCTTTGTCTAACACGGCGAGGGGCTCTGACTGTCGCCGCTCTCTCCGTTTCGCGTGCTCTCTAGCACTCTCTGGCTGCCTGCACCCTCTCGCATCCGCCTGATCTCTCGCCGAAGGAGGGAAGGCGCCACCCTCAGGCACCGCCGCCGATGCGAGAGTATTGTTTGTGAAGCAGTTTGGTGGGAAGGGAGGAGATGAGTGATCTACCCCTTTCAGCTCTTTACGACCTTGATTTTCGTGTGAGATTTGTTGTGATTGTTGTTGTTATTTTGATAGCGGAAGAGAGAAAAATTGCCCGGAGGTTGATGTGAGAGTGATAGCCAGTAGTTGAATCGGGAAAGTGAAAGATGCGAGTCATTCCTTGTTTAAATGGATCGTTTTTTTCATTGCCCGTAGATCGTGCATTGTTTCAGTTTTGAAATAAGCAAATTAGGTAGCCGACGAATCCAGGAAGTTCTTGGTGTTGATGAAGGAAGACTTCAGAGCTTGGTGAAATTTTTTTTGTTTGTTTAGAATACCACTCGCAACAGTATCCACTCTGATCTGTTCTGCGCTTGTTAGGTAGCAGCTGATTCGTGAAATCACCGGGCACTTTGTGAGATAGGAGGAAGTTGATGAGGCCTCATAACGACTGGGTGGATGGGTACTAGAGGGAGAATCGGACTGGGGAAAAGTGACACGGCTGCACTAGTAGCGATCTGACTCTACCCAGGCTGAATCAGTCCTGTGGTGCACTAGTTCCAATCGTCGGTCTCTATCAATCGAGCGTGCTCTCTCGTCAGTCAGAAAGTGCAGAAGAGTGTGTAAAAAGAGGAGAATCAGCTCACTGCTGCACTAGCAGTCAACGATCACGTACTCTGTCCCCCTCCGTGTTGTTGTTCGAAGAGGAGAAGCGAGGAGGAAAGAGGGGAGGAGGTCGTTTATCTTCCTCCCGAGAATCCTGTCAGTCAGTCGTTGCCTCTGCCAGATATTAGTGGAGTGATATTCCGCGAATAGAATTTTTTTATCAATAGAAATCGTTGCATTTCTTCGCGTTAAATTGATAATCCGCGTATTGATCGCGCGTCTCAACCACTGATCTCTGTAATGCCAAGGAGCACCCTGGGAGGTCCCGAACCGGTTACCGCCCAGTGAAGATGCGCCGATGCTTGTACACTGTGTGGCGGACGGGCGGGGAGGGGAAGAGGTTCAGAAGGCTGGCTCTGTGATTTCGCATGATTCTCTCATTTTCGCGTGCTCTCTCATAGTTCAGACAGTGAGATTCCTTAGATTCCGAATACTTTTGTGTCAGGATCTCTTATCAAAAGGAACGAGACAAACTGTCCGGTTCTCCGTGTGTATTCAATGGGTTTGTTGTGAGGACACGTGGGATGGAGATGGTTCCGGATTGAGTCTGGCCGGTGATAGAGCGTGGGAATAGGAGAAACGGACTCGTAGGATCGGCTAGTCGCTAGTGATAGGATTAGCTGGTTTGATTGCATCATTCAGGGAAGATTGGTTCCATGTGGTCTAGAGCTTCCAAGCGGTTGATGAGCCTCATAAACGTGGTAGACGTGATCGGAGGTGGTTGCATTCGTACTGATCCTTGATCACGCTTGTTTCTTCCGTGTGTTGTATGCCTATTCTCCTGTTGTGGAAAGTGTTGCGTGGGTGTCTTTCCGCGATTCCATTGTGGTCTTTGCTCAAGTTCCCAGGTCGTAAACGTTTCCAGACGCTTCGCTTTTAGGCTCTTTCAGTTCCATTCGATTCAATGCTCATGCAATAATTCGTTCTCGCACAAACATGTTAGCTCGCTCGTTCCGATGTTTGCGTGGTTTCCTATGATAATTTCGTGTGTCGCGGTCCCGATTCGGAGGAGGTTGACTTTCGAAATAGAACGAGGAACCGTGTACAGGGATTAGTGGTCACGCGACTGTCCATGAAACGGCAACCCCCTTTGTTCTTCGAAAATAGTATGCTAATGAGGGAGGAAGGTTTGATCTTTGGAAGACGGGGTGATCTCTGGAAAGTTTTGCTGGAGAATGAGGGGAAGTCACGGTGAATCAGAGGATTTGTTTGATTCTGCAACCGAATAGATTCAGCATGCGAGCTGAGTCACGGAATATTGCTTCCATTTTGCACCCGAGCTCACGCTGGGAAGCTCACGCTGGGAAGGACTGGCGTGAATATTGCATAGGTAGGAGTGTTGACGCGTCGAGTTCACGGATTGAATCGTGAACAACAGAAAGCTTATGATAAGAGCAAGTGCGGAATGTAGCAGAGATCGTAGGATGAATGTACCGCAAGCCGAGTACGGTAGTAGTTTGTGATATTCGATAGTTGAAATTTTGAAGTGTTTGGAGTGCTTTCGGCTATGCTATTGGCAAGTAGAAAATCGACGTGAATATGTACCAACCGCGAAACCAAAAAGTGCCCAAATCGGTTCTCTGTACCACGCATGATAGTGTGTTGATTCGGTATCTCTGACTGGCGAGAGTGTATTCTGAATGGAGAGATTTCTCGTTCCACTCCGCAGTGTACGATTCCGCGTATGCAGATGTAGTGAGGAGAAGATGAATCACAGCTGGTTGCTCGCTCTTGACTCGGTGACGTAACAAGAGTCAGTCAGCGATCACCGATGATAGCTCCCGAATTGGCACTGATGGTGATGAAATTCGAAAGTGATTGTAGATATCTGTAGTGAAACTGTGCCTGGAAATGGGATGAGGAGGGCGGCCAGAACGATCACAGAACGCCATTTCGTATCGGTGATTGGATGATTTCGAAGAGCACAGTTTCCCCGGGACAGTTCCTGTCTCCATATTGATCATAGAACGGTGTGCCGATTCCGGATGTAGGAAGCGATAATTCGGAATTGATTATGATTCGATAGTTCCGGTCTCTCTGACGAACTTGTAGGTAGTTGCACCGATGCTGCATGCCATAGAGGGCGAGAAATAGAATCGTATCATCGAGGTTTGCGTTATTATTTTCTCCTCGGACGCTCCTGTTTGGCAAAATATGCGAGTAGTACGTGAATTCAATCCAAAACCGTCTCACACATCACAGGAGCGAGCGGTCTCGGATTAGTTTTCCTCCTCCCACGGTTTGTCATGGAATATGATAATTTGATTCGGGACAAGCTCCGCCCACTTTCAGCAGCTACTAGGAGTGGAAGGGGCTGTTCATTGTTCGAGTGTGGTACTGGGGAGAGGTGTCACCGCTGCAGGGTGATCATTGGACCAGGTCGCGTGTGATATTGGGGTGGGGTATTTTGCCGTTTTGCCCTCCTAATTGTTACGCAGTTCGTTGCGATCGATGGTCTCTCGTCCCTATTTCTGCCGTTGCCAATCACACACAGATTGTTGTATGTTTGTCGTATCTGTCGATACGTGATAATCCTTGGGTAACATTTTGATTCCCATGATGTTTTCACGTGCGATCTCTAGAGGGATTCAGCAACGGGAATTGAGAGTTGTTGTTGCATGGCTGCATCTCATTCGCTGCTCATTGACGCTTTCCTCTCCTACCACTCGCTCAATCTATCTATCTATCCCATCCGCCCCTGCTGTCAACGCATGCATTCGCTGCTGCTGCTCACCTCTCTAGTCGACTCTCCCCATCTCGCATGGTATCTCGCGCTCTCTGGCTGATGATAGAGCACGTAGGGTGAAGAGAGCCTGTCGCTTCCGCCTAATACTCGGTGTTGTTCAAGTGGAAAATATACGCGCGTTGGCGCCCCTCTTTACCTTGATTTACCACCTCTTCCAATCTATCTTTAGAGAGATCGGCGCCTGTGCAACACAATAACCATCTTTAGGAGTAGAGCGAGCACTATTCTTGGATGAGCCTGATTCGGGGATGATACTATGAATAACTAGGGGGTAGGTAGAAGACAGATTAACACGGATTTCTGGTGATTCGTTACGCCTGATCTGGTTAGTTTGCGCGCGGGCTACGGTAGCTGATTCGCTCGGGGTCTACTGTACCCTATTAGTTATGAGCGAGCACCCGCTTGTGATTAGTGAGTCAGTCAACTGTTGAGCGAAAAAGAGAGAGCAACACGGGGAGAGATGGTGGTCTCACTACGTAACCGCGTATGTGTTTAGTCAGCATTCCAAACAGTCGTAAAGAAACAGACGGGGTATCACTCGGGTGTTCCCTGACCCACCGGGGAGAGGAGAGAGGGGATAAGAAGGGTTCGGAATGGCATCAGGTGTCTCCGTCTGGGCGATGATTAGCTACTGTAGGAAATTCTCGATCTCTGGGCTCGCGAGGTTCCAGAATTCGCCATTTGCGTATGTACGTGTGTTCCAGCGGGGGTGCGTACGGTTCCACATGTGCTGTCTCAGCCCCTGGATTACTACTATCGTCAATATTCTGTTCCTGATTTTCTCTCATGCGATCTTTCCTTCATCCTTGAAAGGTTCACTTGAAAAGGGCTGATCTGTATATTTTTCGAAAGTGTCGGATGATCCTATTTTCGAAAGTCACAATTGCGACTAATCCCGCGTGAAGATTCTCGTCACGTAACTAACTTCATAAAGGTTGTTTTCGTGAAGGATGGATGGAATAGTGACGACTGCGCCATTATCGAAGGCGAGTAGGAGGAGGTAAGGGACTAACAATGGCTGACCTACCATCGGCCCCACTACGTCACGCAGACCATGGGATCTCCCCTCTGTCCGGTGACCACCTCCCATTAGAGGACGTGTTGTTATTCATTCGTTCCTATGCCGCAGGATCCGAAGATCCTCTTATGTGATCTTGTGCGACTATTGATGGTCGAAGGACTACTGTCGGAAAAGTACGGCAGATAAATACTGTATTCGATGGAGTACGGTAGATTGGAATGTGTAGAGGAACAGATCCTGGGTAATGAACCCGCGGGCTCCACGCCGTTTGATCTCTACCTCGTGTGTGCGAGTGCTTTAACAGCCTCGTAAATTGTCTTCGGAGGAGAGACAAGCGACTTTGATCGCAACGAGTGAAGGGAGCACCTAGCCAGCTGATTTTCTTCCCCCAGCAGTGATTGAGGGGAAGGAGGAATGAGGTAGTTTGATCTCTCCTTCGCATAAACAAGCACCGGGGAAGTACCCTGAGAGGAGGAGATCTCCCCTTTGAGTGTGCTCCCTCGCCGATCGGAGATGGATGACAGAGTGGAGTCACTCAATCACAGAGAGTCGTTTGAACTCGCGAGAGCCAGCCCCTTTCGGCTCTGTGACCACAACGCGTAGTGAGATTGACGCAAACTTTGATCTGAACGCACGGCCGAGCGCCTTTTGGTTTGGTGGTGCTCCGATTTCCTTGCGAATCGGGGCGGGGTATATAAGGCGAGCCCGAGAGCTCTGATGGAAGTAAATCCGACGCACCGCCTACAGTAAGATGAGATACGGTAGTACCGCCAGCTGGAACAACTGCACGATGATGTTCGCCTATTACCCGGCCATCGGCAAGAAGAGGTACGGTATTGAGGTTACGGTAGATCAGTTCGTGATCGACCCCGGCAACTGAATGTCTGCAGAGACATTGCTTGCCCCGAGTTTCTGGAGAGGTTTCTGGAACCGAAAAGCAGGAGAAAAAGAAAGAGAGAAAGAGCGAAGGCTCTGAACGATCTCTCTCTCGCTGCTCTCGGTTTCTGTTTGCCAGGCTATTTGCCATACAACTTTTCGATCATCAACGATGGAAATCTCATCCATCTCCTCTCTTCGCATTGGAGAAGCAAATGTTTTCCAGACGATCGTTGCCGTTGATGCGGACGGTCTCTGGTCTGCTGAAGCACTTGAGGATTAGAATGGGAAGGAAGGAAAGCATGTAAGTTGTGGATCTGAAAGTGAACAAGATGTAGAAGATCAGCCATGCGCGAGACTGAAGAGTTCTAGCCATATTTAGAAGTACGCTAATGGAACCCAGACATGCAAGTCCTCTCTGACGCATGAGGCATGTTGGGGCTAATAGGCCTAGGGCACGTAGACTCGGAAGGAGATTAATGGGATGCGAGAGTGACTAGTCATGTGGTTGCTGTTGCGTTCTGCATCGGATACTGTAACAGAGGCATTGTAGCACACGACGAAAACAAGGAGCTTTTCTGCATAGTATTGCTCCAGTTTTTGTATTCCCACATGCATAATCAGCAAGAGGCGACCGCTGCTGCTCCCTTACCATGCGAATTCCCCCTTCTCGTATGTTGCCCCCCCCTCTCTTACTCAGTCAGCAGTTCTGTGATCTGTGCTGACACTGAATACATTGTAGCTGTGTTTTTTTCCTCCAATGTGCCTCTCCTGTCCCCTTATTCGCTAACCCAGGGAAGGGGTGAATAGCCTTCCTTCCTCCACTAGAAAGGTAATCCGCTAGCTGTAGAACACACCCGCTGACACCCCGCCATTCAT
>LS505001.1:149423-170929 GCA_900490845.1 Pristionchus japonicus | reverse complement strand
AGCACCGAAGGCATCGAAAGAGGGCGGAAGTCGCACTGGAAAGGCTAAGAATGGTGATTATCTAGCTATTTTTTTAATATTTAATTAATTTATTAAGCTACTTCTTCATGACCTAATGCTGAGGTACTGATTTGAGGTTGAGTTGTCTCTGTTTCAAGGAGTTCGGTAGTCCTTTTGATCAATCCATAATCTTAGAAGTTTGTTCGTACCTGTATTCGAGTAGCCGTCGAAGGAGGAGATGCGTCTGGCAGAGGCGGAAGTCGCGTGAGCAGCCAACAGCACCGACGGCATCGAAAGAGGGCGGATGTCGCACTGAAAATGCGAAGAATGATGATTATCTAACAATTTTAATTAATTCTTATATTTATCCAACTATTCCTTCATGATCTAATGCTCATTCGTACTTGATTGAGATGGAATCGAGTGGCCGTCGAAGTAGTAGTAGCTGTCATCGGTGGGAGGCGGGTGAGATTCGTAGAACTCCGTAATCGTTGATGAGTGACGCTCAGCGATCGGCCCTCCACGAGTGAGTGGTTTAGGAGAGGGGGTGCCATGTTTCGTTTTTTGACTCGATAACCCTCCAATGCTTTCAGTTTCCACCCCACTAAGCTTCCCTTTTTTTGCCCCGCGCAAGAAAAGGCTGAACTAAAGAAAGGACCCATACTAATTCTATTGCCATTACCCCCGGAAAAATATAAATAGCAGGACAGGGAAAAAAGGGGCGACGAGAGGAGATGGGCATAGAAAATACGATAATGACCTAATGTAATGCGAGATCAAAGAGAGATAGAGAAACATCGTGGGAACGACATGGGAAAGGGGAGAAATGGGGTTGTGAAGTAAATCGTCACCTACTAAACGGGAAGGTATAATGGATACACGGAAAGCAGCTTGGGATAGAATGACATTAAAAATAGGGGTGATGAAAGTAATGGCCTAATGTTATGCGAGATGGAGGAACATCGTAGGAACGACATGGGAAAGGGGTGAAATGGGGCAGTAAATCGTCACCTACTGAACGGGAAGGTATAATAGATACACGAAAAGGGTAATCCTGATCTAATCTACAGAACGACAGTAACACATTGTCCTAATAGACCGTAGAGTACCACGATACATATAACTGTAAATGAAGGGGCTACGGGTCAAGTAGTAATCAATCACCTAGTCTTCGGGAGGAATTACTGATAATAACAGTACAAATAGTCATTAGGTAATGCTGAGGCAATGGTTGCTGAACTTTCCTAGCTGCCCTAGTATAATATGAGATCAGTTAAAGTGGAAACACATGAGAACGTGGAGAAAATGGACAACTGGGGTCTGGAAGTGGTACGTCACTTATTGAACGGGAAGGTTAATGGATGTGTGAACAAGGTAACTCTGGTCTAATCTATAGAACGAGGGTAGCTCTGTGTCCTAGTATCAAATGAAATCAGAGAGTAATATGATACATGGAACTGTGAATGAAGGGGCTTCTAAGGGTCAAGTAGTCACTTAGTCATAGGGAAGGGATCATGAATTATAACAATACGAGAGGTCTGGCAATACCCAGACAATAGATATGGCTAAGGGAATTATGTAAATGCTCTAATATGAAAAGTGTTTAAAGATATTAGGGAGACTGATGACAAATGTGCTTCTAAAGGTACAAACAACGGGGAAAAAAATTCACGAAGTTCTTACAGCTAAGTACAACAACATGACTGTCGAAGTTCAGATCGACGGGGAATTGGGTAGGACTGGCAAAGAGGAGGGTGAGGAGAGGAGGGAGGTTACATGAGATTGGAACATTGAGAGGAAGATGGAATGAGAGAACGCGAGGACCGGAAGTTGGACGGTTTTCCTTGTCCTTTTGCTTCTTTCTCTCGTGTAGTCGATTGAAGCCGAGTCGTTTCGGCGTTCGTTGTAGAGTAGCTGCGAGACGATCGATCATACTGAAATGTCTTGCTCATAATCAGGCCCCTTTGAACAGTTTACTACATTCTTATCAACACTAACTAAACACACCTTACCTCAAAGAGTAGAGACGGAAGTGATTAGGCAGATAGTTGCCGCTGCCATTCAGTGATTTCCTGTAATTAGTTTGGTAAGTTATGAAAATTGCGAAAGCATAGAACGAAATCGCATATTCTAAGAACAATTCACGACGACAAGTATGACAAGGAATGGTCTGAAACGTACCTGAGAAATCGATGGTACAACGACAATCCGAGGAGCCAAAAGGAGATCGCCCACTCGAGTCGACGATGAACGCAGAAGCGAAACAATCGATCAGACTGTAATGAAATATTTGAATTCAGTCCTGGTTGAATCGTGTGATGTGTTCCATCACAGCACCAACACCATCGCAACGCATCTCACCTCTACTAGTGCGTGCGGGCTGCGATCGTCTGTAGGCATTAGACGGGAACTATGATGAGATAGATGGTAGCGGCTGCTAATCAGATGATTCCTGTAATTAGGTTGATTATTTGACGTTGCAGGGGCGAACGATTCCAGATACTTCAAGTATCTACACTTGCAAGTGCTAACGTGTGAAACGCACCTCGGACATCGATGATGCTTCCACAAGTCGAGGAGCCAGAATGAGAGCACAAGCTCGATTCGACGATTAACGCAGAAGCGAAACAATCGATCAGACTGCAATGAATTAGTCTGAATCTTTGCAGGTTGAGAAATGCAAGCTTATCTACACCACACCTTACCTCTACTAGTGTGTGCCCGCAGCGATGGTCTGTAGACATTAGACGAGAAAGACGAGGCAAACGAGAGCTACTGTCAGTCAATGGATTCCTGTAAATAGATGGATATTGGGCAGTTGCAGAAGCGAACGATTCCAGATACTTCAAGTATCTAAACTGAAAGGGGCGAACGTATGAAACACACCTGGGATATCGATGATGCTTCCACAAGTCGAGGAGCCAGAATGAGACCACAAGCTCGATTCGACCATAACCGCATCCACCTGAGATGACCGTATTGTAATGAATGATGAAGAAAGAAGAGAGGGAGGGAAAAGAGTGGTACACCAAATCGGCCCATTAAAACGACTTGAAATTTACCCGCCACAATGATCAATGTTCGTGTGTTAGTGTGTTACATAGATTTCTTGCGCCTCCTCAGTCGCTCTTTGATATGGTATAGTTCATATTTCTCACCGATATTTGCAGTGTGCTTTGATTCAGCTGCAGTTGAAGCGAAGACTGATACGGCAACATCCTGAATGGAATAATTGCCATTGAATTATGGGAATTGGAGCAGCTCAAGCTCGAACACTTACAATTGAGATGAGAAAAATGACTCCGCAGGATGCGGCGGATTGGAACAATCCTAGAAGGCCAAGGAACGCAGTCATGAGTGTGAGGATGAAGACGATGGCTTGCATCTGAAACGGACAGAGAATCAATATTTTGCCCTATTCCTCGAACAATCAGTGCCAGAAATGAAGGTACTCTCACCGACACAGCCTTGACGAGCGAGCGAGAGGATTTGACGAGTCTTGTGTGCGTCATCGCGAAACCTAGGGGAGATGGAGATGGAGAGAAGGATCGTTTGATCAACGATCGAGAGATAGCAACAGCGGGTTGAGAACCCATTGGATTACACAGCTGACAGATCAGCTGGTTTTTCAACGTATTTATCCATACCTAAATAGAGAGATTAAGCAAGAATTGGGGGAAACTGAAGAGGGCAAGGCGGGATTTATGTACAGACAATGAAAAATACCCGTTGTGAATGAGAAATGCCAGGGGCGAGCATGCTAGAAGGGGGAGGGCAAGGTCCCTTAATTAATCCAGCGCAGACCTCCCATGAGGTAAAATAGGTCTACTTAAAGGGCGAAAACAAGCATTTTAGCGTTATCGCTGCTCGAAAAATCATGAAACCTCGGCACCCTCTCTCACACAACAACACACTCCAATGTCATCTGAAAAAATGGAACATTATTATTGATTCATCTGAAAATGACTGATGTTGGATTGCAATATTTACCGTAAATTCGTACCTCTGACGTCCAGCGTCGAGAGATGCAGAAGGAAAAAGGATGGAGAAGGCTGGGGATGACGGATGGGGTGACGGGGATAAAAGTATGACGGATAGGTGAGTAGTTGATGACGGGAAATTACTGCAAAGAGAAGGAAGTAGAGGCGATACGGAGTCGTAGACAGGCTCTCAGCATGCTGTGGGCATTCGATTCTAAAAAGAACTCACTGTACAATACCCGGTAGACGGGAGAGATGACAATTGCGAATGCAGAAACAAAGAACAGATGTGAAGCAACGGCGTAGAGAGAATGGCGTGGAAGAACGGATGGACGAGATCGGGGAGAAGAGAAGTAACGCAATCTGAATGAAATTCGGTATTATTACTCTCACGCACACCTAAGGCGGAGTGTGTTCAATAGGTTGGTTCAGATTGACGATGATAAAATCAAAATAATACCTTAGAAATGGGAAGAAATAGGGATGGCCTCGTTGTCCCTACTTGCGAGAAGCCTGAAATTAATTTCTGGTTCAATTTTATTGCTTCTTGTCACTGTTACTCACTCGTATGAGAACTCGGCACGAGCGTACCCACTGCTCGATGTCTCTGGAGTGAATCTTCGCGAGGTACCTGTAACGATGAATTTTTGTCATATATAGTTCGCAAATTCCGCAGTTTTCTGACAATGCAACAAAATTGTATACTCACTCGAACTGTGCGAAGGGTTCGTCAATTATCTCTGCATGCTGGTCATTCGACACAAACGTGATACCGGGAGCAGACGCCTGAACATTTATTATTAACCAAGAATAACAATTCTTTGCAGATGGCACTGCCCAAGAGAGGAAATGAGAGAACAGTAAAACACTAGGGTAACATACACCCTTGATGATTGCCTTGGCCTTTGAGATGAGTCGGTTGTGGCCTTGAACAACCTTCTGCGTCTTCGCATTGAACTCCTGAAAATAGCTCTCTGCATTTCCCTACACGCGTAAATATCTTGTCCCCGTTGCATGCTGTTTCACCCTGACATTTGTCTATCTGAACTTCATTCACAACAACTTTCTGCCCATTCTCCCATCCAATTCTCCTACTAAGCCCTTCCGTCTCGGAATCTAGTGAAAGGCTCGCTACGTTCGCCCAAATCGACTCTGCGCAATGTGCATGGCAAAAAATGAAATGACCCCGCTCTCCCTCTTCCCCCTCTCTAATTAGATCATTCTCCTCTCTATCCGGAGTTTCTCGCTAATCCAACCCAAGCACAAGACTCGGACCAAAAACTGCAGTTCTCCTCTAGTCAGGCCGAATCATAGATGATTGTTATCCGAACCTCGAACGCCTTCTCATTCAGCTCGAACAGCTCGCGGTTGAAGTGTGGGAGTGCCATTGAGGTGTCGAAGATGGTCATGCGGTGACGAGTTAGTTGTTTCTTGCACTCATTGAGAACAGTGTTACGTCTCTTCTGATGCTGGAGTTTTCTCTCTTCGGCGATATCCTTGGGAGTCTTCTTCTGTCGTCGAGTCACTATCTTCTTCTCCTCTTCTGGGGTCTGACTGACGCCCGAGAACTGCAAAAAATTAAATATGAACAGACTCTGATTTGTAGACCCCGTGTGAAGAGCACAACTGACGCTGTATACTCACCAGTTCCTCAACGCTCCTCTTGTTCTGGCGGAACTTGCCCAATCGGCACTTGTTCTTCTTTGCCGCAGTTGCGTAAGCCGGGAGGGCGGACGGCTTCGGTGCGACTGCGCGCTGAGACTGAGAGCGAGAAGGAGCGACGGCCGTCTGAAACGTACTCACTCAAAGAGATCAAAGAGACATTCCAAGGCATGAAGGCCATGAGAAAAGGCTGTTTTTCCTCGTAATAATAAAAAATACCGGTTTGCTCTTGAGATGAATCGTCGCGTTTGCAGGGAGAGCAAGCTGCTTTGGCGCGACAGTAGCAGCTTGAGCATAGGGGACAGAGCGCTGCGACGAAGTGACTGCAGCCGTCTGAAACATCTTTGCTTAGAGCAGAATGGTGTAAAAAGCCTAATATCAGTAGAAAATACAGTTTTACACGGAATCTTTACCTTCTTGTTGCGCTTCACATTGACTACTGGAGCGGGTGCGGCGGGACGTTTCTTCCTAGTCGCGACAGTTGCAGGGAGGGGCTGCTGGTCGAGAAGAGGAGTGGCAAGGGCCGTCTGAAAAAGGCTTGTTCTGATCCAGGAAATGAGTAGTAGAGTAATCACCTTGCCGTTACTCGCCGAGTCGTTGGGAGGATTGGAGCCATCACGAGGTCCATCCACTGGCTGCTGAGGCGGTTCCTCGGGAGGGTCGGCTGCAGTCGCAGGCTGCGAGGCCGCATGAGTCTGAGCAGGCTCGCGAGAGAGGGAGTCCTTGGTGTGAGCAGGCTCGACTTCGTCCTCTCCTCCGGAGATGGTGGCAGGCTGCTGGACTGCGAGCTGTCCGACTTGTGCTGTGTCGGTAGGGTCGGCAATGTCGTTGAGCACTCCGTCGACGACGTCAAGAGGGGTCTTCTGCAAGAATCATTTACGTAGGCGAACAAACGGCGAAATGAGTGTTGCACACTTGTTTCCCGCACAATGCGAAACTTGCATACTGGAAAACCGATACTCAGATTTTCTATGAGACGAATCCCATCCGAAAAGAAACCAAAGGCGAGCGTGAGGGTGAAAGTAAAATTATGAGTGAAAATCAGAGCTACAACTGACCTCGGGCAGGTCGCTGCCGTTCGTCTTCGGGGCGTTGACCGCCTGGGCGTCAAGCTGAGAATCGGTGCGAACCAACGCGGCCGGAGCGGCCGACGACTCAGTGAGAGGGTTGGATTCATCGCCAGCCCCATTTGCCGGCTGCTGAACAACGTCAGTCGGCTCCTCGGGAGGGGAAGCGAAGGTAATCTGCTGAGAAGCCCGGCCAACCGTCTGAAATAAGCAAGTTGAGCAATGTTTGCTCGTGAAACGTCTCACCTGGCTGAGAGGCTCGCTAATATCCGAGAGGTCATTGGAGAGCTCGTGAGAGCGCGAAATGTTGGTGCGAGCGGACGCAGCAGCTTCCTCTCCTCCAGAGACTGTAGCATGCTGCTGGAGAGCAGCCTTTCCGAGCTGGGCAGTCTGGACAGGATCGGCGATGTCAACGGAGTCAACAAAGAAGTCACGGGCAACGTTCTGTAATACACTCTAGATTGGTCTCTAGATTAGTCGCAGTACACTCTAGACTAGTCTCATGAATGATCAGAGAGCGCTTTCGTATTTGAAAGATGTATTGTAAGCGATGTCATTCGTTTGAGAGCCCCGCGAAACTCCTAGTTTAGAAAGAGATCTTGAGATGAGGTGGAAGAAATGACAAGAGCTTAATCTCACCTCCATCTGGATATCATCCATATTCGAGTTAAGGAATTCCAGATTGTCGAATTCAGAATCGGAGTGGACCGTAGCGGTGATAGATTTCTGATCTGCTCCATTCACAGGCTGCTGAGGAGTGGCAGTACGCTCCTCGAGGAGGGCGGCGGCAGCCTGTGTAGCAGAAGGAGTCTGCTGGGAGATCTGCTGGGAGATGGGAGTCTGCGCGGCGGCAGTCAACTGAAAGAGAGACGATCATAGGCGTTCTTGTTCACGGAAGTGTGATAGAGCTTACCTGATTGCCGAGAAGCTCGTTGTGATCGGAGGCGGCATCGATGAGCTCTTGAGGGAGCGTAGCCATGTTGCCTGCGGCAGACACTAGCTGCTGGACTCCAGGCTGGCCGAGCTGGGCAGTCTCAACTTGATCGGCGATCTCAGCGGCTTCGTCGAAACGATCGAATACAGTCGTCTGCAAAGATACCCTGTTTCACTCACGCTCCTTAGAAGGACGAAAGAGAGCGCTTTCCTACTTGCCACAATTGTATTTAACACTATTAAAACTAGAAATGAGGAGGACAACATGGGTAGTGACAAATAGAACAAAAATCTCACATCAATCTGGTGAATTTCCAGCTCCACGTCGCCGAGCTCGAAATCGGTGTGAACGACCGGGGCCGATGCGGCCGAAGAGTCGACGAGAGGATTGAAGTGGCCTCCAGTTCCAAGCACTGTCTGCTCGAGAAGGGCGGCGGCAGCCTGTGTGCCAGAGAGAGTCTGCTGGGAGAGAGGCAGCGCGGCGCCGACCAACTGAAAGAGAGACGATCATCGTTTTCCTTTTCGGAAGCCTAAAAAGCTCACCTGGTGCATGAGCTGCTCGGCGAGCTCGTGAGGGAGGGTAGCCTCGTTGTCAACGGGTTCGGCTCCATCATCTCCGCCAGAGTTTGCCACTGCAAGCTGTGCGAGCTGGAGAGGATCTGCATCATCCACTGGCTGTGCAGGGCCAGGCAGCAGCTCGAGAAGGTTGGCGCCAGTCGGCGTGGAGGAAAGAGCGAGCTGGAAGATACGCAGAAGGGCAGCAACGGTCTGAAACAAAGCTGGTCACCACTGTTCCGTGAGGCAGTTCGCAAGGTTCTCACCTCGCTATTGAGTGGCTCGTGAAGAGTAAGCTGAGCAGTAGTGGGCTGAGTGCCGTTCGATGTGGAATCGACGTCATCCTGTAAGAGTATAGTGATACGAGCAGTTCTGGCAGTTTCTTCATGCCTTATAACCGGAAGCTGACAGCAAAGTTTTTTGCTAAGTGGCAGTTGATTACGCCCGGCTAAGTCTGTCAATTTTCCCCAAGATTGTATTTTTACCTGATCCGCTCCATTGTCTTGGGCCTCGTGTGCCTGCTCTGCCGCGGGATCAGTGACGTCAGAAGGGATTCCACACATCTGAATGAACGAAGTGATAGTCCCCCTATTCAAGCTATGACTTCATCAAAAGATCTTGTGATATTTGCAGCTTCTAATTCGAAAGAAGTGTCTCTAAACAATGATCAAATAGAAGAACCTGCATAAGCAGATCGTTCGGAGATCCTGTGAAAGTAGATTCCAGCGAGGGAGTAGTGGACTGGGAGTTGTAGGTGGAGCCAGAGTCCTGAGTATGGAATGTATATATCTACGAGTCTTGATGAGCGGATTGTTCGAGAGGAGTGATGAGGACCCTAATAAATGATTCATATTTTCCAAGCTTACCTGTGCGTCGTTCTGGGGATCTGCGGGAGTGGATTCCCTTGACGTGTCAGGTGAGGGGTCTCTCGACTGCAAAATATTTTCTCTATTTGGGTGAGGTCGAATACATTAAATAAGAAAGATAAGAAAGATACATTAAATAAGAAAGATAACTCACGCTGTCCGTGTTGGAGGAAGGGCAGAACAGGCGAGTAGGAGACGCATGGAGGAGAGATCTGGTGCGATACTTCTTGTTGTGTCCTGAAATCGTTTTGTTTTTTATCCTTGCTGCAATATATTTATGAAACAATTCAAGTGCAATATCGCCAAAGCTCACCACTCGAAGCATTCTGCTCGACATATGGATTGGGCCTCTTCCGGTTCGCACGCTGCAACGCAGTTTCGGTTAACAGTTTCATGGTGGTAATCAATGAAGAATATGAACAGTCTCGCCTGAGACTATTCTTTCAAAGAAGTTGAATAATCCACCAATTCATTGAGCTACAAATAATGCTTTCTACAATTATTGACCAGTGTGCACACCTCGCCATTGATCGTGCTTGTTGATGCAGAAGCACGAGGGCCGCTCTTCGGGCCTGTAATTACTACTAGATTGACTTTTCTAGTCTAATTGTTGAAAGAAATTAAGAGAATCTCTTACCAGGTTTCGCAGCAGCCACCGTCTTTCGAGTCGGCTTGGGTTTGTTCTTCTTGGCAGCCCTCACGTTCGTCGTGTCCTTGATCTGCTTGTCGCTCGTTCTCTTCTGTGGTCCATTCTTCATCGTCACAGTTTCCTATAAGTATATTTTCATATATCTGCAATCTTTGCAATAACCATTTTCGCATCGAAAACCGAATCCGTAAACTATTTAAAAAAAACAATCCAAATCTCTGGGCTAACTTACTCCGAACAACTTCTTGATCTTCTCTTTTGACATGATGTAGCCGCGGCAGTTATCCTCTTGACACAGGCATTTCGTAGGCTCCTTCTCCCTTCCGAGGAAGTCTCTGAATAAGGCGATTGATTGATTGATTGATTGATTAAAGCGAAATGGTAAAATGGATAATTTCACAAGAATATTACCCCGAATAAGAGTCACCGTAGTCGACGGTGAGAGGCTCGTTCTCCTCGAGGGGTCGCGTCGTGGTCACACGCAGTCTCACCGTAGATGCTACATCGTACTGCAATCGATTTTTGTTGATGTGATTATCGCGAATTGTTTCACCTCGTTAATCACACAGTTGGCGTTGCACGAGTGATTGATAAACCTGAAAAATATGATCAGTTGGGTTGGATCGATCGTTTTTGCAAACTTACCGAGCTAGGTTTCCCTTGCTGGTGGGGTCGAGAATGAGCTGACCACCCAAGATCTCGTAGAAGTAAGGCATCTCGCGCTTCTTCTCTGACCACCTGAGAGTAAGGCCATTGAGATAACTCCTTAAGTAATTTGAATTACGTTTCCCACTGCTTCTTGAACCAATCAGACGAGCTGATCTCTCCCTTGAACTCGATGACCGGTTCATTCCTGAAAAACGTGTCAATATGTTCAAGCTTATCAGAATAGAATGATTACCCTGGGAGTTTCACACGCGTTCTGAGCCCTTGGCCCATTTCGGGGTTGTCGTGCGTGTACACTTCCAAGTCCTTGGCGAAGTTCTGTAAAGGACTGAGATACTTCGACCTGTCGTGACAGCTGATATATTTCTTTGATTCTGCGTCGTGCTTGTAGTTGGCTGCATTAGCCCGACTATATGCCGAAACGTAAGTATCAACTACGGAGTTAATTAGCTCAGTTATCTTCTAGATTCATGAGGCGAGTTGGGAATTAGAATGATTCTAAATCAGACCGGAAATTCCTGCATTCCTGTTTCTGCTTCCTTTGCCTTCATAGTCAAGATAAGTTGATATCCAAGCTTAGATTGTCCATCCCCCCATTGTATCCTGATACTTCTCTCCTTTACAGTACCCGAGTGTGCCTTATATTGCGCCATCGATTCAACAATATCCTAGAATACACGAGGAGAGCTCTTTTCTTCTGAGATCTCCAGTTCCACCTACAGTGCCTCGCTAGATTCCAGAGCCATTATATGATTCCCAAACATTTTCGATAGAAATTATTAGCACCGAGTACGAGAATTCGAGCTAATTGGTTTAAAAGAGTTCCGAACCCTAGAATTGGTCCGGTGTGCACCACGAAACACAAAAATTAATTAATTTGAAGTTTAGAGAGTAATATCTTAGTCGTCAATAGGTAGTATTTTTGAAAGCGGTTCGCACAGCACTCACATTGTACATAGGCGAGTTCTGGCAGTTCTTTCCCCGATCGCACAGCATTACACACTCCTGCGCAGCCGATCCAACATGCTCGCAGATGTCGCAGCTCTCGACTCGATCGAATTTGCCGTTGAACTGAAAAAAAATAGTTCTTTGCACGTCTCCTGCACGGTGCACTGCACTGAGGGTGAAATACCTCATCGAACGCGCTGGCGATGGCTTTGTACTCGGCGCTGAACGCTTTCCGGTCCTTTTCGGACATGGCGAATACGTTCTCTTTCAGATACGTGTACCCGTAAAGTGTCGCTGCAATAAAGTGATTCAATTTCATCACTTTTCCGGGTGATTTTAAAAAATCTTAGCAAGCGGGAATGAAGAAAAGGAGAAAAATTCGATACATACCCATGTCCTCCTCGTATTTCTGACGCTTCTTGTTCATTTTCTTTGGCTTTGGAAGACTGAAGTTCTTCCTCTGCCGATATGAAAGATTCCGTAGATACATCTTGGGGCCGATGGCCACCAGTTCTTTCTCTTCTTTCATTGTTCTACAAATATTCACATGAGAATACTATATTCGTGGCTGACATCGCGAAAGAACGTGCTAAAGTGATAGGTAAATGGTAGCTGAATGTATAAACGCGCATCGAGACGTGGGGGCCCTAAAATACCCTAGTGCACCTCAAAGTGTGGCTGGATGTGTGGATAGAAAACGGAGAGACAGAGATATGAAATTGATCGTGAATCGGTTAAAATAATAAAAAGCAGGCAAAAAAAGTCACATCTAGAACCTCTTCCTCTCTCTTCCTGCTTATGAGCGAATGTGAGAGGGGACAGAACCTTATTGAAGACGAGTGGATAGAGGGGAATGAAGAGATCCCCGACGCCTAGTCACGAAGTCCCTCGTCGCGACCTTGAGCGATCAACCGACGCCGGGAAGGGATACGGTAGGAAAAGGCCGTTGAGAAGAAGCAGTGCGCGCATAGAGATGAAGCGATAAACAATGTACGGACAGTGGCAGTGGGGCGGATAGCGGAGAAGAGGGATCGGAGGAAGTGAAAAATGCTCCCCATCAATCCAAAGGATCTGTCTGTGGAGGAAATGACGAGGAAACGAAGAGGATAAGGGCAAAGTGGCTTGCGTGGGGCCGCCCACCGCGAAACGGGAGGATTGCGAGGCTTGGGCCAGCGTACTACTCGATCTCTCTCATTCTCGCACGCTCTCTCGCTATGTCTGACTGGCTGGAGAGCGTGGGAGAGTCAGACAAATTTGTAGGGAGGTGTCGACGACGACAACTGCAGCCACGCAGAGGATACAGTGTAGAAACGGCCAAGAGATCAACGACGAGACGAAAATGTCGGAGGAGGAGATGGCCTGCACACATGCAGCTCAAGACGAGAAATCCGCCGATCGGATCCGGATTTCGCAAATCCCGAGCAAGGCGAATGAAGGGACAGCCTGGCAAGAGTCGTACGCCACCGCAGAACAGCCGGGGCGAGGGCTGCGGTCGATGAGGCGGCGGATGCGACACGCGGAGAGATCTCCATGCGTCGCAGCTGGGCAGCGTGATGGGGAAGGGGACATTGAAGCGCGGCTCTGCTCAAGAGTGGCAGCTGCAGCTGTGGGAGAATGGCGGAATGAGTGATTTAGGCGCCGGAAGCGGAACGTGCGACGCGGAAGGTCGTGAAGTGCCGACACTTGTGGTGGTCCCCGGAAGAATAGATATGTTTCAATCATACTAGCTATTAGATTGACTGGCACAGGGTTGGATGGGGGACAGAGTCTCTTCCGGTGAACTCAACAAGTACCGAAGTGCCCGCTCTTGAATACTCTGCATGACGGCTAGGAGGAATCAAAAAAGATGCAGTTGATGAGCTAACTTTTCGTAAAGATCATACGAGGTCCTTGGTCGCTGCCATCTCCCCCTTCAATGCTAAGGCCGCGCCACCCATAGAAGAAACGAAGACCAAGACGTCTCTGACGGTAAGAAAGGGGTTCGCCCGTAGAGGGATGGGGGGAATGGAAGGAGAAGGAGGCTAAGGAGGGAAGGGGTGAGGATGACGATGAGATGATCGACAACGAGAGAAGTGAAAAAGGAGGAAAGGAAAGCGCCACCGCGCAGCACCAGAAATCGAAGGAAGCTGAGGTGGTATCGTAATCAGAGAGACAGCCTGAAAGCTCCTTCTCCTCTACTTCCCCTCCCGGTAGAGAGAGAGAGTCGAAGAGGGTTGTCGAGAGAATAAAAGAGGATTTGTTTCACTTCCTGAATCGCATTGTATTGAGTAATTAGCAAAGTAATGATCGTTCTTGAGAGATCAAAGATCAACTGACCCTAAAAATACCCGGCATCTGCTTTTCCCAGAGGGAGAGATCGCGGAACGACAAGGACAAAGCAGATGGCTTATCAGATAAATCCATAATTAGACGATCAGACCACCAGATCAAATGAGGGATCTCTCTCATCTGTCTCTCTCATCTGTCTCACTACTCACCGTGTGTGGGAAACGTAGAGATGGGGCCCCATATAACCACGAGAATGATTAGGAAAGAGATAGGAAATAAATATGAAGCGAAGAGGGTAGAGCGACCAATGCAATTAGTTAGCAGGAAACGTCAGCTACTACTGGGATCTTTCCCCAATTTCCTCTCTCGGTGGAGGAAAGAGGCAGTATCTGCGCAAGGGGAGGAGGGAAAGGGAGAGCGGAGGAAGGATGATTGGCTACAAAGGGCTGAAAGGATACTCAAATGTAGCCTACATGATACCTCGGCTAGGCCTGATTACATCTCATTCTATAGTATCTTGACAACTACTCGTATTCATTTAATCCAAATATGGTTGGACTTCAGCTGTACGCGCTGGTCCTACCGTGTCCTTTCCCCCACTACAGTACTTGGATTAAAAAGTATCCAAAAATAGGTAGTCGCGGAAAGGTGAGGGGGAGAGAAGCGACGGCCAATGATCCAAAACAGAGTGATCGACAGAGAGAGAAAATCACCTGAGACAATTATAAAAAGGCGCTTCCCTCATGCGAGTCAAAGTAGCAGCGACTAGCCAAGAATTCAACACGACTTGACACTGCCTATGCAAAAGTGTCGTAGGATTCTCGTGGAAAGGGAAGGTGAAGAGTATTTTGGCCAAGGGATGGAAGAGTAAAGAAACGACAGGCAATTTGCAGACATGGATATTAGCCGTGGAAGTGTAAAGAAGGTAGGTCTCAGTTGATCTCTCTTGTTTCTAATCAAAGATCCCGCTCAAGGACAAAGGACAGCGAGAAAAAAGAGATGCGAAATCATCAATCTTGAAAGACTCTCGGAAAATGATGACTGGTGAAGGAGAATCCGAAAAGAAGGGGTACAATTAGAGATAGAAGGATGAGAGAATACCAGATATCCCAACTGCCATTGTATCCATATGATCGTGAGAGAGATTGGATCAGCTGTGCCCTAAGACGAGAGGAGAGAGACTGCGCAGAAGTGAGAGAGAACAGAGAGGGGAGAGAGAGAGAGGGTGGATTAAGGAAAGCGAGCAGACAATAGGACCTCGGAGAAGATATTACGCGGCTTTTTTACGCCTGGCACAGTGGGAGGTATGCCTCGATCGAGACTCATCGGCACATTTGATCTTCAAAGAGAGAGATCACATCTCTCTCTCTCTCTCTCGTTTTATGACACAAAGGGATTATGCGCAGATCAGATTCCATCTATGGCCAATGTAAGACAATTCCCACGTGCGTTAGCCCTTTTATGACGCAACAATAAGAAACACCCTTGTAGGTGTCTAGAGAACAATTTATGAAAGGGAAAGATAGCAGCACGAAGTTGCAGGTTAGATCAGGGTTTAAGTACAGATCATGTGAGACGAAACACATGTGAGAGAATAGAAGATCGGAGGCTATCACAACAGCACTTTTCCATTGAATAAACGAGAGACTTCCGGTACTTCCGGTACAAATATGATATAGGAAATAGCGGCTAAGACCGGATCAGTAAGCAGCACTAGTAAAATAGATGCTATTAGACACTGTGGAGAGCCCTGATCAGAAGATATCAGTGTGGGTGGTGGAAGGAACAGGGAGTGGACGGGTAGGCTGTGTGGGTTGAGAGATGGAGACAATGTGAGAGGTGAGAGAGTGTGCGGATTGAGTGGTGCGCTCAGGACTGCAAGCGCCTGTTCAGGATAGTCTGTTCAGCCCTGCAGGGGGCAGGGGGCAGAGACGAGGCAGATTAGATCATAATCTCCCTCCCTTCATCTTATTAGTAAGACATCAGATATAGAATCGACAGGAGTAATCCCACAGAGGTCTGGATACCGAAATTCAAACGACCGTAAATAATTAAGGAACTGTTGTAAAATATATGCATTATCACATGCCCTATCATGGACGCAGGGAAAGACTGTGAAATTTTAACAAACAGACAGTGAATAAGAAAGCAGGGGAAGGTTCGAAAGTCGGATAGATAGCCAGTAGAAGCATACACTAGAATCGGACCTCCCCCATCTGCCCTGGGGGGCCCAGTGAGTAATGGTCGGAGTGCATCTCGCTCCCTCCCTCTCTCTCTTCTCCTCCTCCTTTCTCTCTCTCTCTCCCTCTGTTCGTATATTCTGTCACTCTATCCAATTGGCGAGAGAGTGTGGGAAAATAAGAGGTATTGGGAGGGGGAGTAATGAGATGCGCGGGTTTATAAATCTCCCTCAGAGTTGACACCGTGGGTGGGCGGAGGAGGGAGGGGCGATGTGATTGCAAATGTGATGGTGGAGGAATGCGAATGGATCAGATTTCTTGACGTTTGATTTGTTTGGATGCATTTTGAAAGCGACGAACAGAGTTTACAGACGATGGGTGAGAAAGAAAGATAAGAATCTGCGCGCCAAGAATAATCTTTCGTCGAATCTTCGCTTGCTCTAATTTCCTCCAATAAATCACTCTCGTTCAACAACGTTGGCGATTTATTAGGAAAAGAGCAACAGGAATGTTGCGGAAGTAGATGAGAACAAAAGATGATCTCGAGAGATGACGAACGCGAAACATAAACGGAACAATTGCGGTTCATAATCTCTAAAACATGGCAGACTAAGTCATGCAAATTCATATCAATTTGCATGTCCGAGTGGGAAACTGGCGCGAAAAAGAGCGTCCCCTCTCCATCTGGACAATGAAAGAGTGAGAGAGGAGGAGAAGCTAGAGTCAAAATGGGCGCGAAACAGTGAAAGGGAGGGAAGAAACTTTGACAAGGCTCTGGTACCTGTCACTTCGAACATCAACAGGCAACTGCAATAAGAGAGGGGAGTGAGAGAAGAAGAAAGGACATCGAAAGATGTCAATCTTCCGAATATTATCAGCTTATCAGAATGTGATCCGACTACAGCCTGTGGTGATGTTTAACGAACGTGGGACTACTGTGGGAGTTATTACTGTCATATCGGTTGATGCGAGTCATAAATCAAAGCAGACTGGAGTACAGGGGAATGGAGAAATGAGAGGATTGGCCTGCGCTCTCCACAACACACGCTCACTCGTTTAGACTACCCCCACTCGACGCATTGAGAGGAGAACTTCGCATTGTGAGAGAAGCGAGAGAGCCCAAATGAGGAGAATCGGAGGCCCATACACCAGGCAATATAATGATGATGCAACATGTGCACTTTCTCAACATAATGTGCTCAACTTAACTGGCAGGGTATCAGATTAGAAATGTATCTCAAAGATACCCACACTTATAGAAATTGCACTAAGGTGAGAGATTCGAGCCTGGGGATAGGAAGATTCTGAGAAGGGTAGGTAGAGAGGGTATGGAGAGACTCGTATAGAGGTCGACTAGAGATCATGCATAATTGAGAGTGTTCATCTCCATTCTCCCTTCTCAACGCCGATGAAAAAATGAGATAAGACTGTTAGTCTGGGGCCGAGAACCACTTTGACCTTGTACCTGATCAATCTGGGGAATTGTTCCTCTTTGCACCCGTAGAGAGGTGAGAGTTTACGAGGGAGTGGGAGAACAACACCAGCATTGTCTTTCCCCTATATGTCCTAGAAAAAAAGCACCGGTGGCTGCAATAGTTGATCTTTTGTTCTTCCTTTGTTCTCTAGTGTGTGAGTACCGAAAGGTGGTGAATGACTCGTGTCTTCAGAAGGAGCTTGATTCGGATCATCGCGGAACTCTCGCTCGCAGCAAGTTGGCATATTTCGTAAGGCTGGGAAGGAAATGTTGCGCAGTCAGTGAAATTGGAGATAAGCAGCCTCGAACAGGCTAGCACAACTGTTTATTCGCATCTATAGATGGTGGTCTGGTGCGTAATCCATCACCTCCACTTCTGCTGCACCTGTTCACCTTCGATCAGAGAAAAGAGAGAGACAAGGGAGAATGGAGAGAGGCTATACACCAGTCACCGAGTGACGCAATACCGTAAGGAGTGATAGGGGAACACATGTTCCTAGTTGGGATGAGAATGTTTCGGGGTAGAGAGCACTTGTAGAGCCCACAAGAAGAGAGGGAGAGAGATCTTAGACTACTCATAGAGATCTCGTATCCCAGAGATATGGGAGTAGAATGAAATGCCGACCCAGACGTGGTCTATTACAAGCATGATAGTACATTTCCTAGTCAAAACAGCAGTTATTCAAGTATAAAATGAAAGCAGGGAAGAGACATGCTCTCATCTCTCCATTCTGCCCAACATCTCCCTAGTCAGGCTTTGGAGTAGAGCTGAGGGAATGAATGGAATCAGACCACAGGAGACGAGATAACGACGAGATGTTCTTCAACTTTCTTCAACGTAGGATCTCTCTCTCTCTCTCTCTCTTTCTCTCTCTCTATTCCATGGAAGGTGCGAGAGATGCGTACGAAAACAGAGTAAAATCGGGGATAGATACGATGGCAAAGAATCTGGCTCATGAAATCGGAATTGATGGATATGAAAGAGTAGAGGGAGAAGAAAAGAGTGAATATGGAAGCCGAGAGGAAATGGGCTCTCACATTCCATTTCCCAGATTATGCCATTACTGCTTAGGGGTGGGCTGGACTGGAATGAGATAGAGAGGGGTTTGAGAGGGTAAAATATGGAGAAAAGAAGTCTCAGAGATGCACTATGGATTACGGAGTGCACTACTACGCTATGGACATCCTCATAATTTGCGAGGCTAATGGATGCCACACATTCTCTTGTTCGTGTCCCCGCCCTGGCCCATGCACGTACGGTAGTTCATCTTTGACGATGTACGATGTATGGGAAACATCTATTTTCTCCCTTCTCCCAATTTTAAGGTGGATTAGTCTAGGTCTGAGGGAAACTCCACTTGAGCAAGCCAGACTTCGAAGAGAATCTCTCGAGACACTTGATGAATGTGCACTGCCAGGAATAGCTCCAGTTCAGACGCGAAATAGTTCAACAGGGTCATCTTATCAATTCGGTCCCAGGATAATGCGTCGGATGAGGATGTTCCTTCCTGCTCCTTCTGCTGTAGCGCAAAGTGACCATCCTACCAAGTTATGAATTGGAATACAGTATTGTAAAAGGGTCAAAGATTCAAAGTCTCTCCCAAGGAGAAGATGACGGCTACATTCCGATTATTCTGTTTTCCTGTTTTTCCCGGTTCTGAACTAGTATTCACGTCGTCAAAAGTCTACGGCATTAAAGTTGTTAAACAAATCTTCGAGCTACAAAACCGGAAGGAGAGTACGCCGAAGATGACGAGACGAATGAAAGACCGACCAGTCAAGAGATGCGATCGAGTATTTATCATAGATCTAGCGATATCATTAGTGAAGGGGCACACAGAAATATGGCTTTTCCCTGAGGCCCTTTAAATATTTGCAAATGGTTGCCTATTATCTCACCAATTTGTCTCGTGGTCTCCCATCTCCTATGGCTGTTCCCACCCGACGCGCGAATAGAGAGAGAGAGAGAGTAGTCCTCACGTGTGCACTAATTGTTCTCCGCGGGGGCTCATTAGTCGTTAGCTGCTCTCTATAGCGAGTATGCCATCTGATGTAATCCTTCCCTGTCTAATCTTGCTCACCGATCTCCAAAACCCTTCAATGCTTCCAATAAAGACAGCAGATTAAAGCGTAGACAGAAAACGCTGAATTCCTCAAAAGATAGCCACCGCAATCACTAAGTGGTTTGTATCAAGACAGAAAAGATTTGATGGGTGTCGGTGCCTTTGAAGTGGGACTGGTATCATCCACAGGGTACATTCTCATTGTGATAGCGCCGCAACCCTTGACTTTTACTCTTTGGCAGATCTTCATCAAACAATTCAACTGATGAAGACAAGAGAAGGGAAGCTGAACGATATAAGACGCGATGATGAAATTTGAGGAATGACGAAGGCTCCATAACAAGATTGGAGTCTTCCCATTCTAATTGGATCAGCTCCCTTCAATTCATGACCATTCACAAAATTCATGCCAGCTCTCCTAAGCCGATGCCCATTTTGATTTGGGGAGGGAAGAATGAAGATAACAATCTTCAAAAACTGCGTAAATCCCTCCATTCGCATCCTGCTCTCTTCCCATCACTCTTCCCATGCTACAATGCAGGAACACGAGCTAATGCAGAAACGAGCTCGTGAAGGAGGAAACTTCCCCTTCTTTGTTCCCAATTCTAAGCAAAGAAATTGCAGATTCCAGAACCATTTTAGCATGAACTATGTAGTAGATGAATCCCGTCTATCGTACCCTTCCCTACCGTAACCTACCTTATTCAGATCGGTGACTAGTAGTGCTTTCGCTCGATCCTAAAACAGGGAAACAATGATGTTTTCATTCATCTGCATCATAACTAGACGAAAGCAGCCACTGTAACTCTTTCATTGGTGTCAAACTTCATTTAGGCTGGCATTTTATCTTTTCTCTCGAAGGCATGCGATGAGAACAGTCGTTCTGCTAAGGAATGCATACTGAATGGGGGGTGTACACACTTAAATATCACTGTCAAATGATCTGAATGATGTCCTGTCATTGAAAGGAAGATTAGACGCGGAACACAATATTAAATATGATGGCTATCTATTGAATATAGGGAAGAATGTGACATTGAAGGCTAAATCGTAGAGAAGAGAAGATTACGGAGGAAGAAAAGTGAGGAAGCGTCGAGATTTTGTCGGTATCGCTCATCCTCCGGAGTACTTGAGACTGATGAGCTAAGAAGCAAACGTACATCGTACTCTCCTCACACACGCATTTCTTAACATCTCTGTCAGAGATATCATGTAAAATTCTCTTCTGCCATCCCTTCTTTAATAACAAAACACGAACAATATCCTGGTTGACCCTTGAAATAGTTCAAGTTCCTGCCAGAGTCCCTTTACGTGATAGTTCTTTTTATTCAGAGACCGATTCATGTTCCTAAACTGCATTGGACTCGATTGTTTGCATTGGACTGAGAAGAAAGATTTGAACAATGACATTTCGGTAGGCTATTTTCGCTTTGGAGAGCCTTACACAGTATCAACATGCTTATTTGTGTGATGTACTGTTCAGTTTGTATTGAGCAAAGCTAGATTGGCTTATCGAACACAGCATCACGTACTTCATATTCCTTTCTGTATCTTGCGATGATTCACTCTCTGACTGCCGTTTCGAGTCATCAGTACTGTGATAACAAGAACTGCACAATTTTCTTTTTTTTATTTATTACTTTTTTTTAAATTCACATATGTACACAAAGCAAATGAGGCGGCAGAGGGCCATTTCTCATTTTGAGACGTTGCGAGTCATCGCATAACGGATAGACTGAGAGTATAGTAATGCACGAGAAGGGATAACTTGATCAGCATGTGTTCACAACATGCCAGCAAATGAGGTATCTTGGGGAATTATGTACATCGACGCATATATGGGATATGTAAGCGTATCTTACATAGATAAAGGCTAACAATAAATTTTGTGAAGTAGAATAATCAAGAAAATATTTACAATATGGTTGTGACTCATCGCATAACGGATAGACTGATAGTAGAGTAATGTACGAGAAGGAATAACATGATCAGCATTTGCTCATATGATGTCAAAAAAAAGGTATCTAGATGAGTTATGTACATTCACTCCTATATGGGAGAGACAAGCGTATCTTACATAGATAAAGGCTAACAGTAAATGTTGTGAAGTAGGATAATCTAGAAAATATTCACAATATGGTTGCGATTCATCGCATAACGGATAGACTGATAGTAGAGTAATGTACGAGAAGGAA
>LS505001.1:94134-142783 GCA_900490845.1 Pristionchus japonicus | reverse complement strand
CCTCTCCAGCTGCATGATATCGTCTGCGAGTCGTAGTTGTTTCCCTCTCCAGCTGCATGATATCGTCTGCGAGTCGTAGTTGTTTCCCTCTCCAGCTGCATGATATCGTCTGCGAGTCGTAGTTGTTTCCCTCTCCAGCTGCATGATGTCGTCTGCGAGTCGTAGTTGTTTCCCTCTCCAGGTGCATGATATCGTCCGGGAGATGCGAGAGCCATTCTCCGTCAACGCAAACTCCATCTTCTCCCCAACACAAGTTTCTCATGCAGTCATCTAGGGCGGTAGTGAACAGCTTAGGAGAGTTGTTGTCTCCTTCCTCCTCCTTTGCCAATGACAATTTGGGCGAGCCTGGTTCGACTTCAATAGTAATGAAAATAATAATACAACACACTGAACATATAAACTGATCAAGAAATCAAAAAAATAACAAACGCACAATGTGCGCATTTGTCGTGGGACTGAGAAATACGCACTTTCGCGCGAGACTAAGCAGACAAACGGACCGACAACAAAATGACAGTAGTAACAAAACAACGTAAATGCTTTGAAATTGAAATTATGCTCGAATTCTGCAATTCCGTCGGTCCAAGAGTAGCAGTGGTATTTGCTCGATCTGAGCCCTACTCCACTCGATGAATCCCCGCTAATGCGAACCTGAACTGACTACGGTATATCAGTCAAGCCCAGTTCTCTCAACACCATCCCACTCAAAGCCCGAATCCAATTTTGCTCACCTACTGACAGTATTGTTCAAGCAGAAGAGAGAACACGGAAACCAGCCCCCTAACCGCGCTCCTCTTCACCCCTTCACTACTATTATCCCCCCGAGTCGGCTATTGAAACACGCAAACGTAGTATCCACCCTTCTGAATTGAATTCAATTCTAAACTCCATTTGAGTCGAAAGCACAAAGTGATATTGCAACTATTCGTACGTGATTAACATCCGGTAGAATAATTGATTAAAATACTGAAAACAAATTTGATTGGTTCATGGAAATACATTATTTTGGAATTGAGCTACAAAACCGGTCAGGAAATCAACAGGTTGCGGTCGTAACGTTTCACGCGTGTAGTAACTTAAATAAATTTAAAATAATTATCATGTTTTTTTATTGAGAAACGTGATTTAGAAATAGAAGTTCTTAGAGGATTGTTGAATGCAACGAATGCAAATATTTCAGTCAGTTGTTGCATTTGTTGCAACGAGTTGTTTGGGAAATATCAACATTTTGAAATAAAAAAATGTTGATAATGCATTTGGAAAGTTCAGAGTTCCTCTATAATTTCAGTCAGTCGACATCAAAAGCTGAAAAACAGAACACACACTCTTAATGGACGATCCGCAATTCTGTGCATTCTTCAGTGTGAAAGACTATTTCCAATACTTCGATTGAAAAAGTTGTCCAAATACTGTATCGCATGTGTTTCCCAAGTGAGCTACTCAATTCCTAAATCATCACATACCTACTACAAAGCACTCTCCACCTTTTTTAGTCATTCAAGCGTAATCCATCCATTATTTACAGTCTAGCGTTGTCCTGCTTTGATTTCATAGAGAATTCCACTGTCTCTCACGGCTTTCCATTGATGATATCCGATACCCTCAACTACAATGACCAGCTCTCTCACTCTCTCCGATTCAATGCCCTTTTGGGTCAAGCGGTCGTAAATGAACAAATGCACTTTCATTCAGTCGTCAGAATCGAAATGGGAACTCTCCTCACGCGAATTACTGGTTATCTGCAAAGGTCGCATAGGAGATCATCACATCTAGCTAATTGAATATGCTTTCATGTTCTCACGATCAGACCCTCACGGTATCTGTCGATCCAACGCCACTATATACTCATTTTCACCTCCAAGTTACAGCTTTTCTAAAGCGCTCGTTAGAATCATTCCGCCTATCGCAATCTCGTAACTCAATCTCGCGCTCTCTTGTCACTCCTACCGTTTTATAGTAATAAATACGTAGTCATTGGTTCTCCGCTCATAACACGTCTCTCCCTACTCCCGAATTGCAAGTCTTTCGCAACACTCATTCCTGCTAACGCTCTCAGCATATTCCTGCTTCCATTAGTCCTTCCGAACCCTATCGCTGTGGAATTGTGGTAGTAATGTGCCTAATCAAAGTGGAAACGTCAGGGAAAGTGTCCTTCCCGAATCTGTTCGGTTCCTTCCCGCACTCTCTCCAATTCTCGTGATCTCTCCCCGGATTCCTCATTAACCCCCGCGTAACTAAGCGCAAATGACCAAAGTAATGTCTCGTATATCACGGAATCTCAACAACTTCTGATGTGTATGCTGGATGAATGATGCTCTCATTAGATTAGAAAGTGAGTCTGTCACGAGAAGATCCACCCATTATGAGCTCATGAAGCTTTGACCCCAAAAAAGTTCGTCTGAAGAATTTGCCTGCATGAAAGCAGAGGAATAATGATTGGAGAGGAAGCCGTCCACAGCGCCTTCGACTACCGGTCGGGAGTGATACCACTGGTCTAATGAGAGCATCATTCATCCATATAATATCTACCGGTCCAGTGGTACCACTCCTTCCCGATAAACAAACGCCCTGAAGACGACTTTCACTCCGTGCATTACATCCTGTGCAATCTTGCGAATAAAGAAAAGTGTGGAAAAGTGTTTCGCAAGCGAAAGTGTTCCTAACGGTTCAGTGATATCTAAAATCCACTGAGTTCACCAGGTTCTGAAACTCGATATTGTGATTGGCAACCTGTCTATAACTACTCATCCCGTACATCTGTCGAGCTAAAATCTCCTGTAATCGAGCAAAAGTTGCCTCGCCGCATAAAATGTCACTAATTACAAACGAATATAAAGCCTATGAATGAGAAAATGGAAAAGGGATAGAAAGGAGAGAGACGACCGTAACCTGATTGTACGGGGTGATGACACATTGCTGTGACTCGAGATGATTGAGGATTGAGAGACAGAGAAGTTGCCTGTACGAATGGCGCGGCAGGATGGAGACGAAGACACCTCTTGGTAGTGGTGATGACGATGTGTGGCGGTTCGGCCGAATTGATGTTACGTGGCGTCTGGCGTCGTCTTCTCGCTTAGCGTCTGCGGCATCTTGCGGAGCCCTGGAATTAGTGTGATTATTTATTTCCATCACCGAACTTAAGATCAATACATTGCTAATCATTTTGCCTAGGCTCTTTCTCACTTAAGCTAATGAGTGCCCAGAGAGAACACTTTTAAAAAAAGTAGGCTATTCACCTTGGGGAGCGCATCACAGAGTATCTTCCAATTTCGAGTGTCATGATGGAGAAGCATCATGTGCTCCCTGCAAAGAATTTGATATTTTCCTACTTGCGAATTACAGTAACCCTTTTTACTTTTTAATTTCACTCATGGTTTGATCCTGGTTCAATTACTCACTTGAAGTCGCTGAATCCAGCATCGAGGTTGTCCATGGGAATGAGCAGAGTTCGAGCGGATGCCTAAAAATTGAAGGATCATTTCAAGCAGTAGTCTTGCTCCTTATATTGTTTGCTCGGAGATGCGCTCTCGGAACAATATAAAGACATAATTTCAAGAACAACTTGAATACCCGTGCTTTCCCTAGGTTTCTGCATTAGTAGATAACGTCCACTCACCGCCTTGACGAAATTCTTCGCAAAGTCAGCTGCAGACTTCTGGGCATGAATAAGCCACGTTGTCTCCTCGTTGAATTTCTGAAATGGTTTACGAATGCTTCCGAAAGCAGTTACGAGTGTTGCACACCCTCCACTATCATTTCATCTGTTCACAATACCAACCGTTTCTATGATTCCCGTTTCAGAAACACTGAGAGTGCCCTCGTTCCAGCATACCTTGATGGCTTCTTCGTTCTTGGGGTCGTTGAGGAACTTCTGAGTGAATCGCCGCCGAATCGCTTTGGGATCAGTGATGTCCTGTCGACTGTACTCCAAATTGGCGGCCATCGACTTGAACATCATCTCCAGATTCTTCACCTGGCCCGGAGTCAACGACGGGCATCTGCTGAGGCTCTTCTTCAAGCCCTGCAATTGGTCAGATTTTATTGGTGAACACCTAACACCTGTAGTTTTGCTTGTGGGTATTATTTTGACATGATTCCGTGACCAAAAAATAAATGAGCATCACTTGGGAGACGGCTCACCTTGTAGTTCTGCTTCCGCATTTTCGCGATCTCGCTCTTCAGTCTCTTCGCCTCAGTCGCGTGGGCTGGAAGAGTTGTAGGGACTGCCACGTCAGACTCGTGCTGCGGAACGACCGGCTGAAACACTTTTGCTGAGAGATGTAGCCGAAAAGGAGCATCTCTATTATCAGTGTAATGTGCGATGCATGCGAGAAAACAAGCGTAATCACCTTTCTGCCCCTGGTGGTGTGCGGATGACTGGTGCGAACAGGGAGATCATCGTGAGCAGGGAGATCTTCACGAACAAGTAGATCGTTGATGGCGAGTTCGGCGAAACTTTCCGAGAGCTTATCGATGTCTTCGTCTTCTTTTGCCTGTACTGGGCCGTCCTGCTGATCGAGATCCAGATCGACATCGGTTGATTGCTCCTGAAAAGAAAAAGAACCACTTGCGGTCTTGAGAGATTCCACGTAATCTGGATACCCTATTTTGAGCATTGTATGATCACCCGAGAAAATCACACTATAATACCTCATCGTCCTCGAGCGCATCGATCGTTGGCTGATCTCGGACATCCCTGAAGGAAGGGCGAGACTTGGGAAGAGACGAAGTGCAATTCTGAAATCAAACAGTTTGCACATTCTCAGTTTTACGGTCATTGATCCTTGATAAATACCTCAGAGGGCGCGTCTCCATGGCTGGCATTCTCCAGTGCAGGGCTGCCGCGAGTTGACGAAGAGGTGGAAGTGGACAGAGGAGTCGATGATGATTCTCTATCCTGAATACGACTTGTGTGTTGAGATGCTAATATCATTCGATAATAACGGACGATATTGTTCAACTCACATCGTTGTTGTGCGTCGAAGGAAAGAGGGAGTAGTCCACTTCTTCGTACAAAGAGTAGTCGAGCCGTCCCTGCTTAGCTGGAGTTCCTGTATTCGTACCTTTTGATTCTGTAACCGAACTCGGACTAGTTGCAGGTAGACGATTCAAAAACGCACTCTTGTAGTCGTCCTCCTCGAGCGGCCTCTTCTGTGCTGGAACCTGAAACAAACAAAAGTGAAGCCCAATTCGCGCGAATGCATCTCATTTTCTAGTAGAGGTCTAGTGAATGGAGTGAACATCACTGATCTACCTGCTGCGAAGAAGTGCTCGGCTCATCGGAGGCAGTAGAAGGCAAGGCCGCTTCGCAGTTATTCTGCAATTGGCACATTTTTGCAAAAACCTCTGACTACCTGCATATGTACTACGAAATAACACACTCCGAGTAAAAATATTCATAATTAAGGAAAATGAAAAGAGTATTGTGTACCTCGGACTTCTCGGGGTGGCGTTTGTTGTACCGTTCCGTGCGTGACTCTTTTACAGGGACATACTCCGGGTCAACGAAGATGCTCTCCGCATGATGAGCCGTCATCTTCTTGTGAAACTGCCGTCGCATCTTCTTCCAAGCTCGCAACTCCTTCTTACTCATTCTCTGCATTTAATAGTATTATGAAATTATCTTGGTTGAAAGTTTTCAAACCACTTCATGGAGCTCCGTCGCCCTCTTATCTGAGGTTATGTAGCCTCGGCAGTATGGAGTTGCACAGAGACACACCTCAGGTTCTTCTTTGTCTCTGAAAACGGACATTCTCTCGCAAGATTGAGGATTCCACTTTTTTCAATATTTTGAAATGCTGTTCTGATGAAACCATTTTTGCATACCAAAATGCACAAATATAAATGGATCAACATCGTACCCTGCGTAGCTGGGGCCGTAGTCGAACGTGAGTTCAACTCCTCGCTTCACATCGTAGTCGGCGTAGAAGCCCAGTTCGACGCCATCGACGATGATGACCTTAATTTGGAATTGTGTTGATTCAACCATGTTGCATCATTTTGGCACTCGCAACTAGCTGTTGATCTCATCCCCGCTCTCTCCCAACTCAGTCCGCATCTCCAATACAAATGTCGTTTTTGTATCTTTACAATCAAATTGTCTAATTTCTCACTTTGTGTAAGACGAGGTTAGGGTCGCAGCTGTGGCTGATCAGCCTCGAGCTACAGCCTCTCTCGAGAGGGTCCACGATCACCGTCGCAGACGCCTCCATTTCGTAAATCCATGAAGGTTTGTCGTCCATGCGTCGCATCTCCTTGCGTCTGAAAATATTTTCGATAAATAGGGAGCTCTAGGATGAGGCCTATTCATCATTGCAAGATAGTAACTCCATGCAAGGCGTCAGCCCAGCTATCATTAGCCTATCCTGCCTGGACGTCCAGGAATCTATGTATGCAACGGCATTCTGGTATATAATCACACACCGGTCGTTCACTTTGTCGAAGTCCTCCTTGATGAACAGTTGGCCGGTATACGGCATAACGAACGAGCCTCTGAGCAATATTGATTTATTATTCCACCAGAATCAACTATATACCTTGCCAGATCCTCATCCGCCAGTTTGATGGCTCCCTTCTTCTCGTGGACGACCGTCTTAGTTCGAGCCCATTGTAACTAAATAACATTGGGATATGAACTATGGCGTCAGGCATGGCACTCTCTCATCACCCTGACGAAAATGATGTAGGAGATTTGCTAACACTCCTTGTTAGTGTGGCACTTACGTTGTATAGAGGGCTGTACTCGCACTTCGTCCCGGCCTTGCAGAGGTTTGCGCACTCAAACTTGGGAGCGTCCGCATCGAGGGGTTTGCACACGTAGCTTTTCGTGATCTTGGGCACGTAAGGTCGCTTGTCATTGATGTACTGCAAATTAATCAGTTAATATGTTATAAGTGAATTTAGTTGAGGAGTACTTAGCCAACTACATTCGCTAGCAGACACTCACGTTGGCGAACGCGAGTTTAACCTCCGCCTCATTGCTCCGAAGCTCGTTGATGGGGATGAAAGAGTAGTCGTGGTCGCGGGCTACAATGCCATGACTCTTTTTAAGGGGCATCAATAATTACAGGTACACATTTGAGCGTCGGACCTGACTCTGTTTAAATATACATAAAATAGTACCTGAGGCCTCCTCCTCCAGAAGAACATCAGCAGGTAAGAGTTTCTTGGCCGTCTCGGCACACTTGAGTTGGGATGGCTGCATACGCAGCATGACTAAATTGGATATATTATTGAACACACCACCGGAATATTTGGACAACCACTTCAGAGACACGAAATGTTTGCGGATCTGCGGATATTGGCGAATAATGCTGCGCTGAACTAGAGAAAGATGCCAAGAAATCATTCAAAGATAGAAGAGAAGCGAAGATCTGCGATCGTGAATCGGATTAAATACAAATAGACCGACAAGAAACTTACAGATCTAGAACCAGAAGTATCTCTTGATTTCACACTCTCTCTGTCTCTCATATCGGACAAAGAGAGAGATGAACCTTATCGAAAACGAGGAATTGAAAGATGGGGAAGAAGCAATTTAAATAGCAAGCCGACGAGACCTCGGGCGCAGTGACGCCCGGGTCCGCCCGGATCCGAGGATTACATGAAAGGAAATAGTGTGCTGGCGACGGGAAGGGACAGCGAGAAGGGGATAGTGGTTCCTCGCCGCCAAGTCTAGGCGAACAACTCACGCAGGGAGGGGATACGGTAGGCAAGAAGTAGAACAGAAGGATATGCGCGCATATACACGAGCTCACAGTGGAGAAGAGGTATTGGAGGAAATGAAAGGTATCCCCCATCACTCCAGAGGAAGGATTTGCTCGTGGAGGAAATGACGAGAAAATGAAGAAGTACGAATTGGGGAAGCATGGGTCATCGAAAGGAGGCGGCTAGTACCAACATAAATCTCGCTCTCTGATTTTCGCACACTCTCTCGCTTTTTCTGTCAGGCGAGAGAGCATTGGAAAGTGAGAGACCGTTGTTTGTGGGAGACCCCCAGGTGACGACTGCGTCCGTCCACGTCGAGAATACAATGATGGTACGACGACTACTCGACCACTCCGATCAACAATGACGCGGGCATGACGGAGGAGGAGATGGCCGCGAAAAAGACAAACCTTCAGGAGGCAAAGACCGTGCGATCGCTTCCGGATCCGGATTTGCAGTTCCCGAACAAGAACGTGATGGCGTGTCTTTCCCGACTCCAAGCAAGGCAGAGTCACCGCCGTATGCAGCGGAGTCGCCGGTAGAAGCCTGCGCGGCTGATACGGAAGCGGAGAAGATCGCCGGAACTAATAGCTCCCCAAGGATCGTCAAAAAGCGTGGGGAGAAGGATTGGAGGGCTTAGTAAAGTCCACGCGCGGCTCTGCTTCTTACGAGTAGCAGCTGCAGCTGCCTGGCGGAGAAAACAGTAGTGTCATGTGGCGCGTAAGGATCGCCGCAGCATGCATTTTTCGCTGATGGAAATTCCGTCGGAGGGGGGAGTAGTAGAAATTAATGAATCATGCACTCCTTTTCGCGCCCTAGGCCACCGCCTTCTCCTTCTCCAAGACTAAAGTAGGTGCTACCGTAGGCACAAAACGGGCTAAGAAGGGAAGTAGATTACTTCGAGATAGAAGAAAGAGGTAGAATAATGGGATGAAGGAAGAGTGTGAACAAGAAGAGATGACGATCGAGATTGTGGGCTAAGTGAGGAGGGGAGAAGAAAGTCACCGCAGCTAAGAAGCGGTCGCCCTCTGTCGACACGTCGGCGTACACCTGGCGCCTATCGGGGACTGGCGGAGCACCCTAAGCTAGTCTGCACGTGAGGCACGATGTGGAGGGGACGCGAGAATAAAAGGCGATAAAAGGCGGAAGTAGTGAGCAAAATGGGAAATGTGCGGCTGCCGAGGTCTCTTCCTACGTTCCTACGCCATCTGCTCATTCGGCTCCCGGCGGGGAGATCGATAAGCGGAATCGATATCTTAGGAGAGGAACCTACTATGAGAACAATTACCGGCGATGAATGGGAAAAGAAAAAAAGAGCATTTCCGGCCCCTCCAGGCAATTTGCTTAAACATTCCCAAGAACTCAAGCCAGATAGCGTTCAGAGAAAGTGCGGGAGAGCATGATGACTGATAATTGATGGAGAAAGTCGAGTGCAGATATGGGTTCTTCCCGAGGATACTAGAGATTAGATGATCTGATTCAATGAGTGGATGAGGGAGGTACAGGTGGGGAACCAGAGAGGGAAGAGAGCTGAGAGGCACACGAAAGGTGAGAGTGTGGAGATTGAGGAGAGCTCGAGGAAGAGACAGGGAGGTCATTAGGCCTTTCACCTCTCGACACAGCTGGAGGTCTTAACGTAAGGGAATAAGCCAATGATATCCCCTTTGATGTGAGGGAGTGAGGCGGTAATCGCAAAGGGCTCTCACAAATCCTTTGTGCACAGAAAACATCGAGAATCAAAGGGAACCGAAGCCTAAATAAGGGGTATCCGTTTCGAGTGTCTATCGATGCTCTCCTAAACTGCGAGACCGAGATGTTGATAAATCTAAAAAGCAACTAGTAACTGGAAAAATCGACGCGTGGACTACAGCAAACCAGCCAAAAACGCAAGATTAAGAAAGAACTTCAGATGAAGGAACCTCTCAGAAATTAGGATGCACGAAAGACGAGGAAGACAGCGAGAAAACTAAAACTAAGACGTCGTCTCTTTGATCTAACTCCATCAGTGAACTTGTTGTACTCAATAGGATCGCATGTAACAGCGATAGATGGTGCGAAGTAATCGATGTGGTTGATAATAGTGCAGTAAATAAGCTTGCGGTAGGTTACGGTAGGTCCAATTTGAGAGTGTACGGTAGGTACATTCTGGGAAGATGCCCAGAAAAGGGTAAGACCCAGGTGTATCTAACTCGTAATTCGATCAAGGAGGGAGAGTATGAGGGTAGATCAAAGGGAAACGGCCCGTATCAGCAAAAGGGAGGTCAGGTAGAAGAAGATCAAGAGATCAAACCAATAATAGCGAATGCTTTTAGAAAATGAACTTGTTTCACACAATAAGATGAATTGAACCGTTTCAACCGAGCATGTGACGCAAACGAGCCAAATTGCACAGCTAGACTTTGACGATTGGCGATTGATGGGAAAACACGGAATGGTCAGTTATGGATACGAATGAGGAGGGACTAAGAGACTAGTTGGTCTATTGGCCTCTTGGAAAGACTGAATGGAAGAGAGACGGGAGAGGCTGTTCGGAGAGAGAAGAGAGGGTGGACAGATAAGGAGAGGGAGAGAGAGTGTCCATCCTAGGTCACTCAGATTACACCACAACATTCTGCCCTGCACAGTTGGAGACTCAATCGAGAGACCGATCGGATAAGACTCCTCTGTCTCCTCTTGGTCTCAATCAACAAGATGCCAAGGGAGAGATTGGAAGTGAAGAAATACGTATTCTCCTTACCCTGTCTCTACTCTACAAAGAAACAAAGAATTGATGTTTCTCTGTTTAGGGCTCGCATGAAAACAAATCATGAAAGCGAAGAAGAGGTTTTTTTATAGATTACGAAAACAAATGTTTGAGGGGAGACGAGAGGGGCGAAAGATCAAAGATGGATGAAGGAGCAGAGCAGACGAGATTATACAATAACCGCTTGATAGAGATCTAATGAGAGAAGGGTAAGTGCTCGCTGCTTTTACAGCGAAACTATCGAGACTGCACAGAAGGCTGCATTATTAATTGTACTTGCCATCACAAAGACGCTCCGTATAAAGTGCTGAGCAGATGACAAGGGAATGAACGTTAAACAGAAGATATAGTGCCTTCTTAGGACATCTGCCCTCTCGGAAATGTGGGAAAGTAAGAAGAAGAGAGGAGGAAATGAGGATGTTCATTGAGACAACGGATATTGTGCAGGAACATTGGAAAACGATCGCGAAGAAAAGTAAGAAAAAGTCACATCCTCTTATCGCGTGCCCTTTCACATCATGTTCACTTGGAATGCCGAGAGCATGGAGGTATCTACGTTTGCCCACCGCTGTAGGGCAGAAGCGGTGGGTCCATTATACGGTAGGTCAGAGGTAGGTCAATTCGGGGAAGATGACAAGAAGTGTGAAACTTGCTGTGTACTGTTACACAAATTGGAGTGAAGAAGCTCTAGGTACATTCTGGAGCTTGCTGGAAGTTCCTTTCAAAGAGAAAAGACTAGCACAACACTCCTCCTTTCAATCGGAAAGGAGCGGCATATAAGAGAAGGAATCTGGGTTGAACGGCTATCAACAATTGCGCAATCGTCTCTCTACTTCTCATGATTTTATCGGCGTTCACACAACAAAGGACTTGATTTGTTGCGTTGCGAGTGAGAAAGTAATTAGCAATAACATTGCATCGATCAAAGCCAAAATATTAGTTTACGATCAGTTTACATGTTCACATACGTCCTATTTATACCATTCGGAAAACGACTACAGTAATCCATCTGAGTCACGATGGGCCAGGTTACCGTATCCCTAATGGGCAGTGCTCGGATTCTCTGAGTTGACAATTCTCAAGCCAGTTATGAGTAATGCGCAGTAAGAATGAGGGATGGGACGCAATAGGATGTCAGAGAATGCACTCTTCTGATGTGAGGAAGGCAGTAAAGTAGAGAGGTTAGAAGAAAGGAAATCTCCGCGCGGTGGAAACAACAACCGCATAGGAACAAAGACGGATTGCCAGATGCTCTCACTCTCTTCATTTCACACGCTCTCTCGCTTCAAAGATACACGACAGATCAGAATACTTCTTCCAAAGTGTTGCACTAGAAGTTCAATTAGAGTAACTGGGAGAAAGGGAGATATCGACGCGGGGCCAGGCAGACTCAAGAGAAGGGGAAATTGAGGGGAAGCTGTGGTGGATATGCAGATTCGAAGAGAGAGAGAGAGAGAGAGCAGTTGGCGGGCGTAATGGACCTCACGCGGAGAGAGAGGAGGGAGACCCACACATCTGCTTCTCAAATTGATGTGATCTCTCGTCCTGTCTAGCTAGAAAGAGAGTGAGAGTATAGAAGAGGGGGAATGCAATGTGAGACGCAGAAGAGGGGCTCCGTTGATAAATCGCCATTGTTTAGATCTGTGGTAGGCAGAGGGAAGCGGTGGCCAGGGAAGCGGTGACAGGTGCTGCTAGAAGAATGTGGGAGGAGGCAAATAGCCATACTTCCAGCAGTGATTGAGGTTTGAAATCGCTTGGTTGCATGTTCGTCACCAGTTTAGGTAGCGAGTGGCTAGCAAGGACGATTCTTATCTACAACACATCTCTCTACTGTCTCTCCACTCAATTAATCACTTAATTCGAAAACTATTGAGATTTATTGCAACTGAAAAGGTCGGAGAAGTGGAAAGAGCAAAGCAAAAATACGAGATTCAAGCTGAAGACGCACTTTCCGATTGGGAAAATGGACATGAGAAGCGAATGCCACGATACGTATCCAACGCCTAAAACTTTCAAAATGATACCAAAACATCGAAACAGAGGGTCAAAGATCAATTACTCAAATGATAGTAAGCACAAGCGAAATTGGAAACTCGGCGTCGCCCCATCCGAATGAGAGATACAATGGGAGAGAGGGAGAAGCAGAGGGGAAGACAGGGGAGAAAAGCGCGCGAAATTTGCGAAGTTGCGTTGTTCAAAGCATAACCGAGTTTGCTTCCATTCCCGGGAGTTCCATTAGCGGCGACAATAGGCATACGCGGCCCTCAATATTCAATCGAGAGCATTTGAGGTCAGGAATGAGGTATCTGCATACGAGGCATGGGGCGGAATTGAAATGGGAACAATCGGGGAACGATTTCAGTTTTGCGATTGAAATAGAAATGCGGTCCGATTGCAGGACCAAGAAATGCGGGCATGGAGGCAAGGATTGATGGATAGATGCGTAGGGGGAGAAAGAGGGGGTGGAGGGGGAAGGAAGGGAGAGAGCGGGGAAGAGGGGGGAGGAGAGGTGAGTCTGGGCTAGTAGAGGAGTGGTGTGAATAGGAAGAGAGAGACAGCCATACCCGATGACAGAATTGTAGCCAATCAAGTCGAAAGATTATTCGGAAAGGAAATTGGGGGGAGGCATGTGAAGTAGTATGGAAGAAATCCGATTGTAGTAGCAGACGGGTTGACTTTCGAGACTAATCACGAGAGGATTGAGAAGTAAAGTCTCTCTCCAGAGCTCTCGCTCTCTCGATTTGTCTGACAGCCGAAGAAACAAGAGAGATGGGAAAAGTAAAGTATACGAATCCTGATTGAAAATCAAATCATCGGATTGTATCGTACATTGATATGCGCGAGTCCGATGCTCGCTCCCCCCGTTTTGTCCGATTCCCCCCATCTCGACTTCAGTCTGACTAACGAGAGAGTCCATGAAAGGAAGAGAGCCAAGGAGAAGTAATACCGAGATTAATCAGCGATAACAGGCAATTGCCCCGATAAGGAGCGAAAATGGCGTCAAATTAATAAGCTGTCAACATTTGTTCAAATAAATTCCAATAGGAGATACAATCAGTGAGGAGTAGACCGAGAAGGAAGAGGTGTTGCAGAAAGATGAGAGACAAAGAAGGAATGGAGGAAGGAAAAGAGTAATTCTCTGACCGAGGAAAGATCATCACCATTTGAGATACCTCCCTTCTTTCCCGATACCTTCTTCGCCCTTTCTTTGGTCTAGATCGACACCTAGATAAGGAGGAACCGATTCGCGAAGTTCGGTGACCTCGACAATTCTTCCCCCTCCTCACTTCTGATTGATGGCATCTCTGTGCAAATGCATTCCCTTTTCCCTACTTTCTAACGCTTTTGAGAAAGTGAGAGAGGAACGAAGGAAATGAGTCCACACTCGTATGGAGGGAAGAAACTAATTCGATAGACCTGATCAGGGGAGGGGTACGGTACACCATGGGAGAGAGAGAGAGAGAGAGAGAGAGAGAGAGAGAGGGGAACTTGGCATCAGATCTCCACCAGACCAACACCCCTATCACAAATTACGCCTGCTCCTCTCCTCCCTGCCAGTCGAGAGAGCATACGAATGGGAGAGAGTGGAGGGACTCCTCGAGTGACAGAAATGTCTCGCGCAACTCCACTCTATGGGATGTAACATCACGTGATATGCCAATCTCCATCGGAGAGTAAAGGAACACCTGACTCTATCCTATGGAACGCCTGCCACATATGTTGCTTAGAGAGAGACAGAGGTCAACTCCCGAGAGGAGAGAGATGGAGGAAGAAGAATGGAATATGCAGATCACGTGGTGTGGTATGCAATGTGAGTGAAACCGAAAGTGCGTCTTGCTTGAGGCAACACGAGGAATTCAATGGGAAGAAAGAGATAAAGGCTTCTTGTTCTCTCCATTCTCCTCAATCTCCCACTTATCAGACTGCGCTGGATTGCATGCAATTGAGAAAGGGATCTATAATGGCTGATGGGAACAGGACATGCTCAGAAGATCACTAAACAATTTCCAATGCTCGTACATGAGAAGATGAAATGTTGAGACATCCTCAGTCTAGTCTTCTGCATCTTTGATAGATAGCTTTGGGTTGGCAGGGGGGTGAGACAAGCCGGTAGCTTTCAGAGCAGGGGCTAAACAGATTAAGAGTAGCAAGAAATCTGACATGATTATTCATGGCGTCTCGAGAAGTATGGAAGGGATAGTGCAAATAAATCAGTATCAATCATTTCCATCTCAGTTTCGTCTCTCGCTCTGATAACAGCCGCTGTCGTTGACATGATACCAGGAAAATCAAAGTCGTTAGGAGAGAGGATCTGTGTACATAAACGACCAAGGATTGGGAATTTGGAGATACAGATAGTACCAGTATCTCAGGTATCGCGAGCTAATTCGAAAGTTCCGAACCATTAGGGAAAACCCATCCTTTCGTCATCACCCCTACTCGACAAGGAGGGAAACAAGTGAACATTTGGCGGGAACTGGACACAAAGCTTCACCATATGGGCCGAAAGGAAGGAAGGGAAGAAGGGTAGGAGGAAAGAATGATGATAGGCCGATCACCGACACAAGCAATGATGCTAATCAAATTTTTTTCATTAATTTGCTTGTTGATCCGTGTAATGGAGAGGTCCCCCTCATTCGGAGCTCAATCAGAATTGGAGAAATGGCAGGTGGGCTATTAATCTACTCCAATTGAGTAATGACCTGATTCTCCCTTTTTGCAAGAGAGACGGTTGAGCAAAGTGAGAACTCGAGATGAACAAATGATAAAAGGAGAACAGAGGAGCATCAAAAGGTGCATCAACATGTAGTTGAACAGAAATGAGATAATCGCAGGAAGGAAATCAGGTCTAATAGAAGAAGAGAGAGAGGGAGAGGAATAGAGAAGACAGAGAAAGAGTGAAAGAAGGAAGGAAGAAGAAGAGATTTAGACTAAGAAGAGGCAGAACCAGAAGGGAGTACTGTCAAGTGAGAGAGTGGTTCTCCTTAGACATTGTGTGATCGGGTGCCCCCCCATCAGATAAGACAGTCGTTCCAGGGTCGTCCTCGAGAACATATTTGACCTTGTTCTTCCCTTTCTACTGCTCTCTTTCCAGAGCATTCCTCTAATTCTCCAGATTCTCGACACTCAAATCAGATAAAGAAGTCGGGAGAGAAGGGAAAGTGATGAGAAACAGGCTATCATCGCTTTTCTCTCAGAGACAATCCAAACGCCACTTCTGTTGTCCGGAAACAGCAGTCATAACCGGGTTTCGAGAAATTCCTCCCTAAGGTATGGTAGGCAAGCGGGAGAGCGAATGGTGAATCGAGAGAGGGAGATTCCTATTCCGATACTCAACTGTTACCCGGGAGTAGTTCTGCTCGCATTACAAGTCCAGTGAGAGAGGGAGAGAGAGGAGAAAGAGCTATTAGAAGGTGGCTTCCAATAGAACGCCACACATAGAAGATGAAGAGGTCAGATTCCCGATAAGAGGAATGGGACTTGTTGCAAGGAGAATGGATTATACATTCGAGATGACATGAGATGCGTGAATGAAAGCAAAAGTGCAGTTCCTTTGAAGAAACGCCTCTGATCCCAGGCAACGAATGAGTAGTATCTTCTCCTCGTATGTAGTTGAAAGGGAGAATGAAAAGTAACGCCGATGATGAGAGAGTAGAATGAATATGGAAGCCGAGAGGAGAGACGCTCTCGAAATCCATTTCCTATGTTATTCCATTACTTAGGGAATGGGTAAGACCGAAATGGGATAGTAGAGGAGCACTGAAAGGATGAGAAAATCGAAAAGGACAGAAAGAAGGACTTTTGAAATTGTTTCCGTAGTTGTGTATCCAATCTAACCTGGTAGTTTGAATCGGCTAATGTGTCTTTTCTACCCATTTTCCGATTATGATGGTCCGCTCAAATTAGGAAGGTCCGAATTTTATGAAGGTCCGAATTTCGGACCATACTATTTTCGTGGTCCGAGAAAAAATATGAAGGTCCGTCGTTATAAAAATATGGGGGTCCGAATAACCGGAAAAAATATAAAGGTCCGTCATTTTTTGTATTGATTGCTCGACTGCGCGATATTATAAATTTCACCATATGAATTCATCGTATGTCTTCCTAAACAAAAACCTAAGCCTAAGCCTAAGCCTAAGCCTAAGCCTAAACAATGAGGCCGAAACCACAGGGTTTTGAATTAAAGATTTATGTTTTTTTGGTTCTCCGGACCTTTATATTTTCACATAGATTTATGATGGTCCTTCTTGGACCATTATAATTTTTGGACCTTTATATTTTCCGGCGGACCAATATGTTAGGGACCATTATATTTTCCGGACCACTGTAAACGAAAACGGACCTTCCTAAATTGAGCGGACCACCATAATCGGAAAATGGGTAGAAAAGACACTTTAGCCTTTGAATCTACTCTCTACCTGCGTCCCGCTTAGCTCCTCTGAATCTCTCGCCCTTTAGATTCTCTGCTCTCTCCACACACTCGACAGGACAGAAAGGGAGACCGATCCCTGTTCACGTGATATTTACGCCCGGGGCAATCGCTCTGGCAAGCCTGTTATCTTATGTAGTGCAGTAAATATTAGTAGCTGTACGGTAGGCAATGAAGTTGACAGAGAAGAGGACGTGAGGAGGAGGGAAATGAATGATTGGACCATTCGATGTTCCACCTCAGCCGGTCTCAGAGGAATTCGCCCCGCCGAGCGTGATTATGCTACAGTAGATTGAGAGGATGTCTTCTGTGAAAGAATATAGCTAACACATCAACAACTGTGAGACGTTGTGAGATGGACATAAATTTACTGTCTCGTGTGAGGAAGTAGGGAGAAATCGGGAAAGAATTTTGAGGAGGAGTGGAGGAGGAGGGGCTATGTAAGCGCTCCGTTATCAATTATCATCGGATTCGTCGCTCTGTTAATAAGCCTAGTCGTAAATTCCATCGACGACAAATAGTGGAATTTGCGCGGGAGAATGCTTGATCGAAGGAAGCAATAATTCTAGGAAACTTGACTGATCAGTTGCATACAAATTCCGTAACTAGGAGCGTGAGTATGGGGAAGAGAGGAAGAACAGTCGAGGACGACCGTGCGAACAGCAAGTGGAATGCAGTTTTGAGGTATAAAGAACAAGCAACTGATACTCTTCCTAGAACGTAAAAGAGCGGACTAGAGTAATAAAGTCAAGAATGAAGATGCGAGATTGACGTATGAGGGCGATATCTCGAGAAATGGAATCGGCGTATCGCGTGAGGCAAAGTGCGAAACCAAATTCCTAGTAACAACATGATCAAACAAAGAATCAGAGAAAGCATGATACGAAACAGTATCGTCTACCCATACTACATGCACTTTCGCGCGAATGAATATGAAGGCAGAAAGACTTGGAAAGAATGCGAATAGGGAAGAACTGCTTCTGGCACACGAATCCCATTAGATCATTACTAGAGAATGGGTATGACTGAAATGAGATGGACTAAGAGGATTGAGAGGGAGAAAACATAGAGAGAAAAATTATAGAGACTCACTATGGAAGATGGATTGAAGGAAGACTAGAGAGTGAGAAATCTTTCTTTTTTTAGGAGGAAACTCGCGAGGCCAGATCTCGTGAAGCACTCGATGTACGTGTAATGCCAAGAATAGCTCATTAGTAAAGTCCAGACACTGGGTAGTTCGTCAAGAGACGAAGAAGGATCGCACGAGGAAAGAGAAGAAGTGCAATCCACAGCCGGGTTCGAAGTAGTACATCCGCACCAATCCAAAGGGCTAAAGTCACCAATCGCAAGCCTCGCGGGGACAAGAAAATCGATGAAGTGAAACCTGCCAGACTCTCCAAATTAGAAGAAGATCTCAAAGAGTTTGACCAACGAAACCAAAACCGGAAGGAAAGAGCGCCGGAGAGTAGGACAGGAATGAACGGTCAATTCAGGGTCGTTACAGTATAATCGTGGCCGATTTGGACTGAATATCATTGATCAGGATTGTCGATGATGTGCTGACTGATAACATCACCCTATTGTTTTCTCAATTGTGCAATTCATGTCGCTTATCAATCAATCCGTCTCCTCTCTTCCTAAAATACCACGATCTACTCTCGACCCCTCATCTCTTGGACCCTCTCTATACGCCCCTCTGCGTTCCCACCGGAGGTCACGGACAACGATTAGTCGCTCTAGTCAGTTATCTGATGCAATCTTTTCGGGCCCAATCTAGCTTACCGTATCCCCATCTCCTCGCAGATTAAAACTCGGTTCGGGGGACAGATGCACAAGAGAGAATAGAATTATGAAGGTTCTTCTCCTACTGTACAACTACCACAACCTACTGTACTGAGATCGATGTCTAGGACAAGAGGAAGAAGAGAATAATCGCATTTGCTCTACAGCTAGGCAACTAGAAGAAAAACTCAATGACGCCCTACCAGTCAGAGTTGTTAGAAGAAGAAGGACAGGTCGAGAAAGAAGAAAACATAAACGCAGGACATAATAACGAGGTTGTCGTTTGGGAGAAATGTGCCAACACACTATTGTGGATGGAAGAATCGTATAGATGATAACGAAGGGAAAATCAGTGGGAAAGCATCGAGAGGTTGAATTATCACTCCTTCTCCTCCTTTCCACTTGAGACTAACGAGCTCACCTCATTCACCCGCTCTCTGGCATCTCTGATAAGCGACAGAGCATGCAAAATTGAGAGAGACCCTCGGGCGATAAGAAGGGAAATGAAGGAGTCGAAATGCTCATGAGGAATCTGGCACCGGAATTTGTAAAGTGACGCGCTGGTCGTCGATGAAGCATAAAAGGGTAAGCGAATGCTTGCTTCTTGGCTTACACTCCATCCTTCACTGACAACGACAGCTCATGTGTACAATTTTTACAATTTTCACGTGTCTCCATTGAAAATCCATTCTCTAAGTTCAGAAATCCTGACAGAGTTTGTGAATTCGAGATATTCTTTTTTCAAAATCGAATTTTTATCACTCAAGTTGTGGAATGCATCAACAAAGATCGTGGCAGGGGTTCCGAAGAAACGAGACTGCAAGAACAACTCTCGACGAATGAGGAATGGAATGAAACGAGGAAAGATACAATCACAACCATCAGAAGTCATCGAATAGACGAAGGAAATCAAGGAAGGGTCTCTGATCAACCACAAGTCTGTCTTTGCTGAGAATGAGCAAATTCGTTTGCTTCGCTACGATGGGGGCAACATAATTCCAGTAGCTCTTCTCTCGAGGGGCTAGAATGAACTCGTCATCGAGTCGAATGAAGACGCACGATGTTGTAGCAGCGATCGTGCTGAGAAACTGGCCTGTAATCAGGTCAATTTTCTCCGTTTGAATCGCAAGAAGAGGGGTCAAACTCTTACACATGTCTGCTGAGTCGTCGATACGATCCTGCTCGAGAATGAAGGAATTCACGCGGAGATGGCAAATGAGCTCAGCCAAGACTGTGCTGGAAGGATATTGTCAACGAACCGTAACCATGTGCAGATTTGACATGAACATAAAACCTGAACAAATCATTCTTACCTCAGCTTGCAGAAGAACTCTGTTCCGCTAACGATCATCTCTTCAATTGGGACGAATCTCATGTGTCTGCGTACCAGCAAGAGCGTAAGGCGATCGAGTCTGTCGATGTGAAGTAGGTCGATGCGCTTGGTGGCATTGAAGAGACGAAGGAGGAATCGATCGAGCAGAGGGTGGTTCAGAGGCAGAATGAAGTCGATCGTGCACCATGATTGGGTCTGAAAGTCGAAATTGATTTGAATTCGGAAAATCGTAGTACCTTCACGATTCGAGGTGTGTTTCCGACTGGGAAGATTCCTTCGAAGTGCTCAGATTCCTCTTTTTCAACAACGAACTCCACGTAGATATTGGCTGGCTTTTCCCTATCCACATGGAAAGTGAGGCGGTGGATGGGAGGGAGTTGCTTGCGATATGCCTTGACTTCATTGTTCCATGACCGACTGATCTGAAGCGAAATATGTGTAATGACTCAATTCAATCGATTATGTCCTATTTCCAGCCGTTAATTGTTCGGTGGTCTAAATGTTACCTAGCTTTCGCACAAAAAGTTGCGAAACCGATTTGAAGATAAAAAAGAGTCCGTACCAACTGCATAGTAGATAGACACACTTCCTTGTCCGCCTTGATGATTAATTCAATCAATTCTGGCAGTCTTGCCGGGTTGATCGAGTCCGATTGTGCGTCGTCCATTGCTGAAACATCGATAGCGAGGAGGTTCCAGATTATGGATCAAAGATAGGGGTGAGAAAAGAGACTTTCGAAACTGAGTGGAGCCTATCCATTCAACAACAAGAAAAGGATGATGCACAGTCTGACTCTCTCAATTCTCCACACTATCTAATGATCTCTCACAAGCGAGGAAGAGTACTGCAAAATGGGAAAATCAGAACACTGCTGCATAAATGTTCCTATGTGAATCATCTCCATTCATACTGATAAGAGTGAAGAGATTCACAGTGTTCTATATAAATGACGAGGAAAGGTTGGAATGAAATGAAAACATGAAGTCGCTAAACTTTTCCCTCTACTGATCTTTTCTTCTCATGAGAATGAAGGGAATCCCTCTGATCCTTTCATGTTCCTGTTCACATCTTCAATACACTCAATATTCCCTCGCTTTTCGCTCGCATACTTTATGATGCGCCCTCGTCTCCCTCCCCTCCAATCTCAAACTCTTAGGCTCCTCCCTTATCACTGGAGTCTTCCGACTCCAATGAGCTCTACCATCGAGGCGTCGTTAGAGAAGTGATAATAGATCATGCGAAATGAAGAGAGCGACAATGTCTCCTTATCATTTGATAGTGGGTCCGATAGGGTACGACTTGGCCAACTTTTCTCTTAGTTTCACTCACTCTATCACTGATCACACAGGCGATAGAGGCCGATGCATGGAGAGAGGCATTTACAACCAGGCAATCGCATCACGGGATGATTTCCAAGCTTTGCATGTGAAGCGGAGACTATTGACTGGCGATCGATGCTTCGACAGAGCATATTTGATGAGAGAAAGAATGCTGGGGGTGATGGAAAGAATGCTGGGGGTGATGGAAAGAATGCTGGGGGTCGCCGTCTTATCAGTTTTGACCCTCCCCTAGGGATTGCCAGTCGTAACTGTGGTAGAGGGATGATCATGGGGGTAGATCAGCGTGAAGTTTTCGATTAGTGGCCTTTCGAATCTCCCTACAACTGAGAAACTATTGAAATGAGTACGTACCCTAGTTATGAGACTGCTTTAGATTCTAGATGATGAACTATAGAAGGATTTCACTCTTTCACCGTTTTCTTCCATCCACTATTTAAGGGAGAGTTATTCCTTCTAGTTTTTTTAGAAAAAAACTAAATCACTGCATTTTCACCCGATTGAGAGTGCGCGCGCTTATCACTGTAGTCTACGGGTAGTTTGAGGGTAGTAACTGACAAGCACCAATCGCCCTACTCTCATAATTTAACCTACTCTCTATCTCTGAGTAACTGATCAGATAGGATGAGGGATGAATAGAGACAGCTCTTGCGCTCAAGAAACTATATAAGTGATAACGTTCAAAGAGAGAACAGGCGTTGTAAGGATACGGAAGGCACCGAGAGGGATGGAATGACGTACAACGACCTACATAAGAGAGCTTTTCCTCTCCTATCTAGCACTTTTCTCTACAGTACTTCAGTTCTCGGCTTTGCAAAGACTGTAGTATCCAACTTGATGATCTGTTCTTACTTACACATCGCTCTCATGTACTTTTTTCCTTGTTTTAGTCAGCACTCCCCTCCTCGGTAGCACTTATGGTTAACGATCCGTATAACGTGCATCTATACAACTCTCCATTCCCCTTTCATCCTCTAGCCGTAGCCAGATCGCCGATTAACTACTGTATCCCTCAGAGAGACTCATACGCTGATCACCACGTTTACTCATTCTCTACAGTACTCCAGTTCTCGGCATCGTAGAGAATGTAGTATCCCATCCGCTATTCCGACTCCGCGCACTTTGCCCCCACATGCCGTTTTTTATCCTAGTCAGCACTCCCCTCCTCGAGAGCACTTATAGTTAACGATCCGTATAACGTGGCTCTATATAACGCTCCATTTCCCCTTACTATTGCATCCCTCAAAGAGATTCATACGCCGGTCCATACACTCAGTCTCTTCAGTACTCCAGCTCTCGCTACACATCGACTGTAGTCTCTCATCGTCTTCAGATCGGCGTCAACGATGGGAGGATGCTGCGTCACATGCATGTGCCCGTATGGGGTCAGTCCTTCCTGATTCTTTCGTAGATAACGATGTTATACTGAGCGCTCAAAGAGAATAAAAATGCGAAAACTGCGGAATTCACAGGGCGGGTGTCTTCCCGCGATCCATTGACTAGGGAAGAAGCGTGAAACAATCATTTTTCGAGAGAACCTCCCATTTCGCAATGCTCTCTGGCCTATCAGAATGAGCAAGAGAGAGTGCGCGAATGAAAAAACCAGCTGCTTAGGCTGCCTAGTAGGTTTTTGAGCCTCGATAGAGAAAAGGGTGATGCTCTCCCGCCTCTTGAATACAATACGGCTCCATGATAAACGAGGCGAGAAATTTCGAAACGGAAAACGCTGAATAATCAATTGTACAGGCGATGATCCTTCTCTTCTTCGCGGCCCTTGCCATAGGAGGCGGCCTCGCAAGCGCTGGCTATGGATTCTACAGAGGCGGCAAAGCACTCTACCTCCACTTTGCTGGATACAACAGCTGCTATGAGGCAAGTGCAATCAAACGAAGTATTCCTCCTATCATAACAACCTGCTAGCCGAACACCTAGACAATCGCAGAGCGGTTGTGCTGGTCCTCTCAAAGAGTTGACGTAATAATGTTGCAGAGAAAGTGGGCCGGACAGGTGGAGCTCGAGTTCCGAGGCTTCAGCTACCCCAGAGACCCCAATTCAGTCTTCAACGAAGCCTGTTACTTCGTTGGATGGCATTACAAAAGTGCGTCATTTACTGAATTCAAATTTTATTTAAGTTGTGAGCCGGTTTTTTTTCAATATTCACTGTTCATTCTTTCAGATCCCCGAGAGTGCTTCCGATCAGCCGAGCTCTTCGTCGATGGAACAGATCGTCTCCGTTACCGAGTACGTTTCTGCCTAAGCTCACTAGACCATGGCAATAGTATTTCATTTTACCTCTAATTACCTCTCATTCTAGTCTTATTATCTCTTTCTATTCTCCTATTCTAGTATTTGACCTCTATCCAATTCGAGAATGGGCCGATTCATTCAATTTGATAGGCTAACTTGTAGATCCATATGGTCTCGGGGGCCGTCGAGCCTCACATGGAGAAGCCCATCCACTTCGAGCGACCCATCGACAGGCCCTTCAAAGTGAGCAACAATGACATCTCACTGTCCCTCTCGAGCTGAGCACTTTGCATGTTTCCCTCCCTGCCTTAGGAGATCTCGGCGCTCCTGGACTTTCCCGGACAATAGGGTGAAAATGAAATGAGTGTCAATGATTCGCTAAATAGAATGCTTTTCCGCATGGTTGGTGGTCGGGGATGAAGGAGGTTTTGGGGATATTTCTAGTTGTCAGGGAAAGTGCAGGAGTGCCGAGATCTCGAATGGGAAAGAAAAACAAAGGAAGGGGGTTGGAAATGCCCATTCGAATCGCGAATGTTTAGAGGATCCGCAGATCATGAAAGAATGGAAATAATACAAAGGAGAGAGAGAGAATGGGACTAACAGTTGCCTCTTTCAGTTCATGGAACTGTACTTCCGTAGCGAGGACAACATCTGGTTCTCGCGGAAGATCTTCCTCAACATCGAGATCGGAGGAAGCGACATGCGTGCAGGCGCCAAGGCCATAGTCGACTGGGTTAGTGGTTCGAATTCGAGGCAGTACTACGAAAACGTTTTTTCTCCAGTTTCACAAGTGTAAATGTGCCAGATAGGGTATCGAAGACTTTTTCTGCGCGTCCACTTAAAAATCGTTCTCTTGAGTTCTCAAGGAATGGGAATGAGAGAAGACAAAGCCGTAAGAAATTGATCAATTGATTTCAGCCGCCCGGCGCCATCTGCCATATGCATCAGAATAATGGACAAGGACCACGAGCTTGCTTCGACATCACTGGAAACATCACGATGACAGTCAAGGATGTCGTACGTTCTGCCTTTTGCCTCACCAATCAGCGAGAAAGGCAGAAGAGAATGATCAGTTTGAGCCCCTACTCTCTTGCTCGATTCGTGCACTGTGAAGAAAAGGAAGCTACTAGGGACAAAATGGTCACTCTGTGGAGAAGATAAAAGTTTGGGATCAGCTGAAACCGAGCATTTCAGAAGATTGTCACCGTCGAATACGAGAAGCCCGAGGCAGGATGCCCGCCCACCCACGAGAAAGACTACGATCCGAACCAGTGATATCGATTTATTGTCTATTCTCATACTTGGTATTCATAGCCGATTCTCTGCTTTCCTACACATTTGATCGATTCATAGCTCGATTGTTGTCTCTCTGCTTGATCGTTGACTCTTCTCTTCCACTCTCTCTTCTCGCTCGGTTGTTCAATAGTCTCTTCTTCGCTCTCCCTGTCTCAACTCGCACGTGCACTCACTGCACTCACTGTACATAGCATCGATAAATCGATAATCAATTCAAATACGACACATCTCGCAAATAGCAACGCACAATCCAATACGATTGTGATGAGTATGCGTGAGCGGAATGCAAACACGACTATGGGGAGTCACTGATAGTGACTACGACAGGAGAATACATGCTTTCTTCTCTCAATCATCTCCTTCTTCCTTTCCTTCTTGTACTCACTCCACTGTTCTCTCTTTTCTTCGGACGAGCTATCCTTTATAGCTATTTGACCGATCGTTGATTTGATCAACGGTAGAACGATTCCTATCTTTGATATCTCAAAGGTACGTAGTAGATGACTACAAATTGTAGTGTATTGTTCATTCTTCGACTCGGTAGTCGACCAAATGTCGGTTGAATTCCCGTTTTGGTCATGTGACTCTTCCCATTTTTAATCATTCTTTGGTTCAGTGGTCCCCGCATCGGGCTTTTTTGGACCTTCGCCCATTTCGCCCCATTGCCCATTATCATGCTTCGATGAGTAGTACGAATGAGATGGCACACAAGTGAAATCATGTGTTCGGAGGAGTGGCTAGAAATAGAGAGAGAGGAAGCAATGGGACAGTAATAAGACGGAAGGAATAATCGAGAAGCTACGCGAAATTATTGATCACGATGCTATTGATCGAATTCGATGTAAATCGTTCATCACTTTGTACACTCTGTGATTACTTTTTCGATCGATAACTAGAACACTTCTAGGAGAAGCGACGCCTGAACTCTGGATACGATGCTGAACAGACAAAGCCTGGCTGTACGATCGAGAAGCAACGGGGAAGATAAGGTACCGTAACCCTTGGATGCTGTAGACTGCAGTAATCCCTGACTATTGTAATCTACCGTAATCCTTGACTACTGTAGGCTACCGTAATCCAATATTCAAGTACTCCTTTGCAGGACCGAACCTGCACGAGTTCTTGAGATGTGTGACCGCGAGAATCGGAACAATCTGCACAGATCACGCAACATGAGAGGTACGGTAGCTACAGTAATCTCACCACAAACTCCGAACCTTGCATTGTGCAACTTCTCTCTTTCCCAGCCGCTAAATTGGCTCCGATTCTCTCTTCCCGATGCCATCTCCTCCTTTCCACCCCTTCTGCCCACTGATCTTAGCCAATTATCCAGTCCCTTCTCCTATTTCAACCCTTCTTTTCCTCTCAGTATCGCTCGAGTGTCAAGCGATGGTCTACGGTAACCGATTCCCGGCTCTTCCGCCAGTTCCGGATGTCCCTTTCACCCAGTACCTTCTCGAGCAGTGCAAGCTCTACGGGGATCGAGTGGCTATCGTAAGCAGTCTTTAGTTACTTTGGATTACGGTAATCGGGTTACGGTATCGATTGATTTCCGTTCAGGACGATCCCGACCTCGGTCCTCTCATTACGTTCAAGCAGATTACTGAGAGACTGGAGGACGTGGACAGAAGACTGGCCGTGTATAATATCGGGCATGGAGATGTCATCGCTACCATTGCTGGTTAGTCATTATCGATTGGCTGGATACCGTAGTTGAGTGCCGTAGTTAATGGGTTACTGTAGGAAGATCGATTTGCGAAGATTGTTGGATATTGCAATTGATGCTGTAGAAGATGAGTACGGTAGTTGAGGGTTAGTGTAAGGAGATCAATAATTGATGGGGTTACAGTAACCGGCCTTATTCTAATGGGATGAATGTTCCAATTCCCTCTTCGGCCAGAAAAGACGAGAGAGTGTACGAAATGGAGAGCCTCCGATTGTGTAATGATCGATCTTTCTCAGGTAACACTCTCGACTACATCCTTCTCGTGATCGGGGCACTCAACAGAGGAATCACCATCGTCCCCATCAATCCCGCCATGAAGAAGCGTGAGTGATCAGGGGCGATTAGGTTACGGTAATCAACCAGTCTTGGAGGTTCATTAACTGCTGCCTAGGTTCATTTTGGGGTAGTTAGATCTAGTTTGTCGGCAATTGAGGAAGTAAGGTTCTGGATACTGAATGGATCTTCCACAACAAGCAATTGCAGTGGAGATCGAGAAGTACCTGGAGGGCGTGCACTGCATCCTCGCCCAGAAGGTTTGGATTACTCTTTTTTTATCCTAATTAGTAATGACTTCCTCACTCAGGAATACATCGACAAGGCGTGGGAGACGACTCTCGACATGGATAATCCAGTGGTGAGCGATTTTCTAATCTCCGGCTCTGATCTCCGGCTCTGATCTCCGGCTCCGGCTTTTGCGCAAAGCGTTCAGTCTATTTGCCTATTTATCTACCAGATGGAGAGATATTCCTATTGAGAAGATGATTGTCGAGCTGGATCACTTCTTCGCCATCGACACTTCCGAAGTGGAAGTGCAGAAGAGACAGGAAACGCAGTTCGATACGGAGACTACGGTAGGTGAGGGGTACTGTAGTTAATGGGGTTACGGTAGGGATGCTGTAATAGGGAGAACCTGTTATGATTAGAGTAATCCTATAGTAATCCTCACCCTACAGTATACGATAAGTGATACAGTAACCTGTGCATACCTAAGGATTATTGTGATCTATACTCAGGCCTTCGTGTTCTACTCGTCTGGTACGACGGGCCCTCCCAAGGGCATCTGCATCCCTCATCGTGCCGTGATCGCCCATTGCCTGATCGGACAGTGAGTCTTGCAGTTCACACTCCCAATCGCACTCCCCATCGTGCATCTTGTCTTTGATTGAACCAATTAGCGTCGCTAAGATATCGTTACTGTTGGACCTTGAATCAATTCAAAGTTTTCCGATTCCAACTAGACTGGTCGCTTCTCAGTATAAGCATTGCAAACCAGCGAATACCGGAAGTTACTCCAGGAGAACATGTCTTCCATTGGACTGATCTTTGAGTTCATTGCAGTCTCATGTACGCCCAGCCCCCGGGAGAACGCATGCCTCTCCCCGAAGAGGCCTCGATCATACACGGAGTGCTCCCACTATTCCACGCGGGAGGACTCATCACCATGTTCATCATGCTGTCCAGAGTACGTTTCCCTCATAATTCATTCAAAACTCTGTCAAAACGACAAAGATTCAAGATGCTTTTTCACTCCAGGGCATGACGGTCGTGCTCAACGGCAAGTTCGAGTCAGAGAAATTCATACAGATCCTGATCGAGAAGGAGGTACCGTATCCTCTACCGTACACTTACAGTACCTAACCGTAACCTTACCGCACCCCTACAGTACTCGATCTCAATCTTACCGTACACCTACAGTATCCTACAGTATTCGTGCTTCACCCCTACCACATCCCCATCGAATTTTCCACTATCAGGTCTCGGTGGTCTACCTCGTGCCGGCCGCACTGCCTGTGCTTCTCGAACTGCCTCCCAATATTGAACTGCCTGCTCTCAAGCTGGTCTACATCGGGGCTGCTCCAGTAACGAAGGAGGACGCTTCTGCCTTTGCTGAGCGTTGGCCGGATGTCAAGCTCGTGCAGAGTAGGTTATTCGTGTTTCACATGGCCTCTCTTATCTTTACTTTCCTATCGCACACAAATACCATTCACTACATTCTAGCTCAAATTCCTTATCCCAATTTGCCTCTGTTTACTCCATCGTGCAGTGGTGAGTGCTGTCTTTAGCCTCTCCGCTATCGAAAACACCGTACCCTACCGTATCCAACCTTGAGAATTCCAGTGTACGGTCTCACCGAAGCGGGGGCGCTTATCTTCGCCACTCACGAAGGAGAGGATCCTTCCAATGCTGGCATGCCCATGCCTGGAGTGCAGTTCAAGGTATCTCTCGTCAGTCTCAGACCGTTAGTCAGTATCAGTGCAATCATCAATCATCAATAACTCCGTCACCATCTTGGTATCAAACACACAATGATGTCTAGACTCATCATCATCAAAGATTACGTTCCAGATCCTCGCCGAAGACGGTTCCGAGTGCCCTCCCGAGGTTCCTGGAGACATCGTCGTCAAGACGGCTACCATGGCCAGCGGATACCTCAAGGGAGAGAAGTGGGTCCCGCCTACAGTATCTCGGTTGGGATCGTGAACTGATATTGTTGTCTATCAAGAACTGACTTCAGGTTCGGTGAGTGGTTCGAGACAGGGGATGTGGGCAGTGTGGATGCTAAGGGAGCACTGACGATTGTGGGAAGAACCAAGGAGATGATCAAGGTAAGGCAACTTCTAATCAATGGACAGAAGGAGTCTCATATCATTCACTACTCGATCAGTACCATCGCAGGTTCGCGGATGGCAGGTCAATCCCTACGAGCTTGAGAACGCCATCAAGCACGGTGTCGAGGGAGTGGAGGAGTGCGCGATTGTTGGGGTGAGATCCACCACAATCTGCAGTATCCTCGCATACCGTAGTCAGCTAGCAATTATCGATTCAGGTCGACATGGGCGGCTCGACTCTCCCTCACGCCTTCATCGTTGGCAATCCGAACGTCAACGAAGTGATCAGATTCGTTAGAGGTTCGTCTCTACTTCTTCACTACTCACGTTCCACTGTATCTCAAATAAACTGAATGGGATAGAAAATCCACCTATTCAGAGAACTTCGTCTCCTACAAGCATCTCGCTGGCGTCTCTCTGGTCACTGAACTGCCCAAGACGGCTACTGGAAAGCTGAAGAGAGTCGACCTGGTGCAGGTAACAACGATTACAATCGTTTTCCCTCGCTGATAATTTAGAGATAATGAGCGATGGACAGAATCAACCCAATCCTAATCAGTCCAGAAAACAGTTTACATGAAAGAGCCCTCTTACATGGACACTCTTTTACGAAGAGTGATAACCTATTGAAGTGACAAAAGTGCTTAGTGGAAATGAGAGTCGATAGAAACTAAAAGACTGAAAATCCCCCCTCTAAGACAACGACCGTGGACGACGCGGACGTCTTCCCTCTCCCGAACACTCGCGACGACGAGGATAACGCAGAGATGATCGTCATTCCGTCCATCCACGCATCGATGAACCCCCTTCCACCAATGGAAGGAGCAAGGGAGGAAGAACAACAGGAGGAGGACAAGGTAACTACTTTACACTCCAAGCGAGTTAGCCTAGGTCATGAGGTAGGTCATGCGTGTTGCCAGGCAGAATGAGGTGTACATGCACTCATATTAATATTATTTAGGTCGAGGCCGAGGTCCACACTGTGGAGGAGACTGTCTGAGGACGACTATGCGCCTACTACGTCTACTTACTTAACGAAGGCCATGGGATTATCGTAATCACGCTATTGTAATCGCGCTTCGCTTGCTTCTCCCTTATATCCCAAGAAATATTCTCTCTCTTTTCTCTTGCTTCTCTATCCGCACCGCTTCTCGCTTCGCTTCATACTCCCCATGCGCCAATCGATAAAGTATCTATTCCGAGAGAATCCCCTTTCCTAGAGTCAACAACACTCCTAATTGGCTACAGTTTCCCTCTCGTGACTACTTGTTTCTCTTGGTCAGGTAGAGGCAGAAATAGGGATGTCACACGCAAAATATAGGCTATAATGCATGGGGCATGAAATACAGTAACTTACTCTACACAGTAAAGATAGGTTGAACACGTTATACACACTGCACGACACCACACCGAACCAGAGTTACCGTAATCTAAGTATGTTACAGGCTACGACTGATTAAACAATGAGCTTTCGTTCTGTTCAGAACTTGGCAATCAATCGAACATCAATATTAGTTATCTTTATCGTGAAATGTACAATAGAAGCTCGAGGCATTATTAAGTGATCATAGCTACTGATATTGTTGGTTGATTTTGAGGAAATGTTCTGGTGTTGGGAATTATTCAAAGATCAAAGATCACGAGCACGATAAAACTGTCTACTACGACTAAGAATGTGAGCGAGAGCAACTGATAAAACGAATACAATTATTAGTTTAGATTAGGGTACTCATCATAGAATCGTGAGAATTTGAACTAGATCCGCTTCGGAATCGCAGAATATTCGAGAATATTAAGTGTGTATGGCAAACATAAGTGATTAGATACGGTTCATAAATCGAATATGGAGGGGTGAGTGAGTGGGTGAATGACACGCAGAAAGCAATCGATGGTCATCAAAACACCTAGTTGTGAGAAGGAGAGAAGGGGGAGGGACGGATGGACTATAACCGGTATCTGCAACTGGGGATTAATCGATCGAATGGGGGTGGGACACTCATCAAGCACTTTCTACTCTTGGTGTTGGAAATAGTCGGCGAGAGAGCGTGTGAATTGAGGAGAGTCAGGACATTAGCGATGGGGAGGGATTCAGATGCGATCGAATGGGGAGTGGGACACTACTCAATTCACATGCAATTAGGGATAGTCAGACAGCGACGAGAGAGCATGCAAATTGAGGAGAGTCGGGACGTTGAGGGAGAGGAAAGAGATTCAGATGCGTCCGAGTGAGGGGGTCGAGGGCGTCGACGATTGCATTCCGTAGAAGTGCTCCTGCTCGGCGAGCTCGCTGTCGAACGCCGTCTCGAGTTCCTGCAGAAAGAGACGAATTAATGCGTTGCACTGTACGAAATGAATGTCGATTTCGCCCTATCATACTGTCAATAATATTCTAGAAAAGTGTACGATTCTAATCGAAAAAGTGCTGGTAACCAAAAGTTCATATGACTCCATAGGAGAAGCAGAGTTCAAAGATCAATCCCTCACCATCTTCTTCCTCGGCAGGTCGTTCTTCCAGTCGTCCTTCATCGAGACGTACTTGTTCTCGTGATCCGCCAGAGTCTGTCGCTCCTTCTCGAGGAGAAGTTTGCGATTCTCGTTCTGCGTCTCCTCCAGCTCCTTCATCTGAAATTACAAGATTGATCTTTGATCTTTGATCTGTGATCTCTGAACCCTGATCTTCGATCTCTGGTCCTTAATTCCTCACCTCCGCAGCATTCTTCTCCTTGAGAGTCTGGATCTTCTTCTCACTCTTCATCTCATGATCTCTCAATGCCTGATTGACTCTGGCCTTCTCAGCCTCGTCGAAGCGACGCACGAGATCGTTGATGTCGCCGCCGGATGGGTCGGCCTGGTAATTAGTTAAGTTAGAGCAAAAGATCAAAGATCAAAGACCAAAGATCATCCACCCACCATGGAGATCCGGAGCGACTCCTTGTACATGGCGGATCGCGTCTTCGCCTCGCCCCGCAGCATCTTCGGCAGTCGCTTGCGGTCGGTCGCCAGCGCCCGGATCAGCTCCTCCTCCTCTGAAACATAACCAAGTTTGATCTTTGATCTTTAACAATTGTTTTGAGAAACACACCCTTCTTCACTAAGAAGTCAGAATTGAAAGCCGAGAGAAAGTGTATTGAATAAATGAGGCCAACGCGTAGAATCTCTAAAAAAATCGGAAGTTTAACGCACCTCTAGCATGCAGCTTCTGGGCCTGCTGCAGTTCCTTCTGTTGTCGTGCGAGCATCTGCGTGCGAAGGAGGAAGAACTTGTCCTTGAGGAGACGACGGTGGAGGACGTATCTGGAGAGAGATCAAAGATCAATTATTCGAGAGATCAAAGACCAAGAGTTGAAAGATCAAAGATCAGAGGAGGATTGGAAACGAACCTCTCGCTCATGACCTTGTCCTCCAGTTCCCACTCCGATCCCTCCTTTGCCCTCAGCAGCATGTGCTTCTGCTCGAGGAATTGTCTCTCCAGCTGCGCGATCTTCTCCTTGTGCTTGGAACGCATGCGGGCGATCGAGGCCTAAAAACAAAGAATCGTAAAATAATTATCACTTCAGACGCCAAATGCTTGAGAAACAAGTTGGCTGTCAGGAATAGGATAATGATAACTAACTCCTAAGTGGTATTGCATCCTCTGAATAGGCTCGTAAAAATCAAAGACCATAGATCAAAAATAAGAAATAAAAGATAAAATCACAGATTTAAGTTCAGAGGTTAAAGTTCAAATATCAAAGACCGGAGATCAAAGATCACTCCTCACTTCCGCATTCATCCTCAACTGGACGTGGAAGTCCTGTTCCTTCTGCAGATTCATCTCTTCCGCCATCTCTTTCCTGTGCTTGAGCGCGTCCTTCCTCTGCGCACGAGGCAGCATCTCCACCTGAGAAGTAATTGATTAAATAAATCATTGCAATTCTGAATAATTTATTAAAAAGTTCAGAATTTGAAGTACAACTAGAGAAGATCTCGACCTGTTGATTAATTAGTTAATTAATTAAAATTCTGAAGCATATAAAAAATCGTCATTGACTAGGTGCTAGAAATGGATGATACGATAGATATTCGGCTGAATTGAAGAAAATACAAATTATGTAGTTTGAGGAGGATAAAGTACCTCCTGCTTGATAATCTTCATCTCCTGCTTCAATCTCGCTTGGAATGCCTGCAGATCCTTCTCCTGCTCGTACTTGAGCCGCTTGCTCGTCGTTCGCAGCTCCTTAATTAATATTAATTATTTTTTATACACTGAATTTGTATATTTCAATCGATACGCTGATGGGAACACCGCTCTTTCATCTATTCCCTTCCCAATTAACTGTTCCCTCTGCACGATCAATTCACACCCTCTGGCTGTAGCACCCTCTGGGGGTTCTCGAGATGGGCACACTCTTGCACCTTCTTCTTTTACACCGCTTTTTTTAAGAGATTTCACATCGATCATCGATTATACCTCTCTAGATCACAATAGATTGATAAGGGAGAGAGAAAAGGTCGAACCTCTTCCTGCAGTCTCTCTGCATCCTCGATCTCTCGCTTCTGCTTGCGCATCAGAGAGTCCATGTCCAGTTCGTACTGACGGTACATGTTCTGCAATGGGGAAAATATGTTTGAAAGGTTTAAAATATTCATGCGGATACTCCTATTGTCAGATTTTCGGAAAGGTCAAAGGGAAATGATTCGACGATCAATTTAACTGGTCATGTTAGTTAGTCTACTTATCAAAATCAACTTATTCGCTGTTTAAAGAATATCATCGTAGGTACATAAACTGTAAGAGTGTAAAAAGCGTTGTTTACTCGAGCATATCATGCAACCTTCACTTTCTACTACATTCCATAGTCATAAGAGTGAAGAATCTACTAACAACGGTGATTTGATCATTATTTGACTTTAAAAAAATAGATCAAAGATCAACGATCAAATCTCTCCTCACCATCTTCTCCTGCTGCTGCTTCTTCTCTTGCAGTTCATTCTGATGGGAAGCCTGCGATTCCAATTCCTGAATCTGCCGTGATTCCTCCCGCTGCACGCGCTTCAGTTCTTGCATCTCCTGGCGTCTGCAAATGAATACATCTTAAAATATTATTTTAACTCTTAGCATTTTCTTGAGAATCCGGCCAATTATCGATTGAGCTGTAGCCAGCTATCCCTTCTCATTTCTCCTAGATTCTCTTCTTATCACTCCATTTCATCTATATTCCATGAGTAAGCGCCCTCAAAATATCCCATCTCTCCTTTATCACTCTCTTAGAGCCATCAGATCTCTCATTTCTGTCATTGCACCCCCTGGCTACTCTCCTCAATCAGCATGGTCTCTTGGATAGCTTCCTATAATTTCCCAGTGGCTCCGCCCGCTGTAACACCTATAAGAACCCCTCGAAATCCCCGATCCTTCATCTCTCTAAGGCGCCGACGTTTACATGTTTCCTTGATCGCACTCTTTAGAATGTTTGAAAATTCCAACTGTCTGCCAACCTTTTCCTCGTTGTTGACTACTCATAACAGTGATGGATTTCAGTTTGTTCGCTTTACGTGCGAACTCCCCTCCTCGTGGAGTTTTATCACAAGATTAATCATGAAGTTCAACGACAAGTGAAAAGGTAAGCGCTGAAATTTCCTTACTTTCTCTCGATTTGACTCTGACTCTCTCAATCTCACCTAATCTCTTTCAGGAACTGCAAGCCAGTTTGGAGCTACAATTTAATTCCGGAAAAGAAGAGAGGGAAATCACTTCAGTCGAATTTGGGGTCAAGGAAAAAATCGAGAATCTGAAGAAGATGACTATTGTTCATCTACTCAGCCGAAACTGATGTCCACCTCCGTCTATACCTTCTTGAGTAGATATTGTATCACCTCTGTCTCTTACACTGTTTGTCCTCTCCTAGCCTTCATACTCTCTCCTCAACTCTTTCCCCCCCTGAACCCCATCTCGACGAGAATAGGAGTGAGGCGAGTCTAGTGTGACCTGCCAGTAAGAAGTTCCCTCAGGGGACGCCTGCAATCTTCTCGTAGTATAGTGCACACAATCACCGTATCTAGTAATAAACGATCGGCCCCTTCCCCTCTCGTAACCTGGTCACATGCCATTCTTCATCTTCATTCTGTAAGAGAGCCTTTCTCTCCCAAGCACACCTTCTCCCAGATAAAAAGTTAGCTAATTCCCCTCAACTCGTCGCCACATCCACATACTACAATACAATTATCAGTATTATCCTCAATGAACCTTCAAGAAAATTCTAAAGGAACGAGAAAGCGAACTATTCCTGGCCTAAACTATGGTTTATGATACAACTCGTTTTACTGAATATTACACAACATTTTTTCGAAACAATGTGCATTCTCATCCCAGTCGGTGGAATCAAGAATCTCTCTGCTCACCTCAACTGGAGATTTTGCTGTCTGCCCAGTACGTGCATCGTCGTGGACGTCATCTGCACTCCGTCGACGACGTACGTCCTCGTCTTCTTCGTCACCGTCTGCCGGTACGGATTGCGCTTGAACGCCGGCTTCGGCTCTTCTTTCGGGATGGACTGGAAAATTGAGTAGTTGATGATAGTTAATTTACCATACTTGATTTTTTTACCATACTTGATGATTTTTTTAAAGAAAAGTAGTGGAGCTTAAGAGAAGTGGAGATCTTTGATTTCTATCTATCAAATTTCTCACCTGCGGTCTGATCTTGACGGGTGGATCGGGGAGGATCTTCGGTTGTGGAGGAGGCGTCGAGGAGTCCTTCGACTCCTTTGAGAGAGTGGAAGAGGCGGACACTGGCTCGATCGCCATCTGAAAGCGCGTTTTGAAACTCTTCTTTTTAAGAGAATGGACGTTTATGGGGCTCTTTCTTCTCCATCATCTCTTATCCAATCAACTCTTGACTCCGAACAATCTCTTGACACCCTCTGAGGTGGCTAGACTTCTCCCACCTTCTTCTTCCTCTTCTCTTCCGCTCTCTTCTCTTCGTAGTCGACGGGCGGATCGGGCGGAGGACGCGTCGAGTCGAGCTGCGAGTCCGTGAACTGAAACGTTATTAATTAATAATCTACTAATTAGATCCATGCTCTCTTGTCCCATCCTGTCCCATCCTTACACAGCTCAATTGTATCAAAAATTTCTAAATTATCGAGAAAACGTGATACGGTATCCAAATGCGCTTATTCACTCACGTATTCCGTATTGCCCCTCTCCAGGTTGTCGAAGTACGTGTACTCCTTGGCTGATGGATTCCTTTTCACCTCGATCGATTTCGACTGAGAGGGAGGAGTGGCCGGTTGACGGGAGGGAGTGTAGTCGGACGAGGCCAGCGAGACTCTGGAAAATGAATATTCAGCGATTCAGCGACTATAGTTACGGCATCTATCAGTCTTCATAGTTAATTTGTTTTGATTTTTTTATAAGTAATTTGAATTCTATTTGTTCGATTTGTATAGTGTTATTTTATATTATTTTAACTAATTATGATCCATGCGTCGCGGTCACGCGTTGCGTGCCTTGGAAACCCAAGCCTCCTCACCTATCCGCAGCCTGGACCATCTGCACGGTGGACACGGCGGTCGCCCTCGACGGCAGCGGCCGAGTGGACGCCGTCGACTGAGAGGAGACACGATTGGCCTCCAGATTGATCTGCTGGAAAGGGGAGAAGGTTAGCCTAATTCTGACGTCTGACATAACCTCAACACAACAGATAGAGCATCTAATCTGAATCAAGAGAGCTCTGCAAGATCTAACAATGGGTGAATGAAACTTTGAGTAAGAATTCGATGGAAACAGGGCTCCCAAGTTCCTTTTCTTTCCATTTCACTTTCTTCGTAAGACAAATGACTGTGAGATGAAAGAAGCTTGAACAATCTTCTTGCTCTATGCATAAGAACGGAATTAGAGTGGAAGAAGGAAAAGGAAACAAGGAAGAAACTGTTTCATTTCACGTTCCTCTCTGCTTTGTCTGATAAGGTAGAGAGAATACACCATCGATGAATGATCCTAATGCTAAAAATAAGAGCAGTAAACAATGTACAAGAATGTACAAGGTTTTCTCTGACATTTGTTCTAAATGCCAAGCAAGCGAACGTGCGTCATTGATATCATCGCAAATTCTAAACATATTGAAGATATGGAAAATTATGAAAACTATTAAAAAAGCTGCAGCGCCTATCGAAATAACATTAGGGAACAAGAGGTGGAGATAAGACGAGGAAACAAAGGAGGAATCAATAACTCACATGCTGAATGGCATTCCTTATCCTCGCCCTTGCGATCGCTTCCGCATCCGAGTCGTCCGTCGAGTCTCCTCTAGTCACGGACGTCGATCTGCTCACTTGACCGGAAGACGGAGCTCGCTGGGGGCTCTCGAAGCGCTCCCGAAGGGCGGACACACCCGACTGCAACACAGAGGGTCGGGGTTTTGATCTTTGACAGCCAATCTATCAGGAAGAATCGAACCAAAACCAGAACGAAGGGTCACACATCACATAGCAAACGGACCAGTGACTCAGCGTCGTGAATGGGAATGGAGTGGGTGTGCTCGGTGCTCTCCGACTGCTCTTCTGCATGTAGAGTGAAGTCCGCGTCGCAGTTGTGAGTGACCGAAGGCTGAAAGAGAGACACTGAAACCGATCCAGAGACCCGAGAAAGACGGACAGGGACAGGACAGCATCTAAGATAATAAAGAAAAGGAAATGAATCAAGCTGAAATAAAGACGGAACAACGTTAAGCGGAGTTGAACTTTGATCTCTGATATCCACTAAACTAATATAGAATCTACGCACACCACAACAGAGACGTACCGCTGCGATAAAACCGAATCAAGGATGGGTGGCGCTGAGGGTTAAAAACGTAAACATTACAGCGAAATCATCATGAAACGTTGATTATATGCCCAGAAACCGAAGAAAATTCCGAATAGCGTGCACTTACCTTGACCTCAGCCACGTATCCGCTGTCCGAGTCAGTGGAGAGGGCGGTGTCGGGACGGGATGGATGGGAGGGAGTGCGCGACTGCGGCAGAGGCGAACGATCCATCGATCGAGCACGGACCGAATCGAGAACTGGAATGAGGGGTACGGTAAGGATACGGTAGGAGTTACGATCGATCGACAACTGACCATTCTTGATCTTGTTCGATGCTTCGATCACTTCCGGTCGGCGCGACAGCGAGGGCGAGTAGTAGGCGGGCTCGGCCGGCTCTTCCTTCGCCTCGGCTGAATTAACTTTATTTGTTATTTATTCAATTGAATTTATACACGATGGTTAAGTGACAAACTGATTAACTAAGGATCTAGATATTTAATCAACTAACGGCTGATAGTAATGAAGGTGGCCTCTGCTCCCAGTGCCGTGTCCAGTTCCCTCAACGCGTCGACGACATCGGAAGACTGGGGACTCTTCGGCGATCGGACGTCCGGAACGACGGAGAGGTTCGTGTCGATACGGCGGGGTGTCTGCGTCTGGAAAAGGCATCAGGTTACCCTGATTAGATCGTCTTCAAAAGCTGACTGCTGTAAAACATCGATTTCGATGTCATTTTGAATTAAAACTATGTCAAAATGAGAATATAGGAGGGTTTAAGGGAGAAAAAGAAGAGGTGTTGATCGTACCTCAGCCAGCGTGATGGCGGCAGCGCCGACTGCGGATGGCGCCACGATGGTCACCTCTGCAAGTTAATTAAATAATTAATTAATTAAATAAAAGAAAAAAATATTTTAAAATAATTAAATCAAACGAAAGCTTGATGAAAAGGATTGGTGTTGGTGTGCAAATATCAAATTGCCAGTTATACATCTGCCCGGAGTCAACGCTCCAACTCTAATTTTGGTATACGGTAAGACGAATCGTCAAACTGGGCAACAATTTCGTTTTCTGGAAAGGGTTTTCAGCATTTATTTAGTATTTGCGAGCTTTTGTAAATAATAAAATATGTTTACAATCGTTGTCCGTCACCCCAGCTACGATTCCTACTAACCGTTGCGCATGGAAGAGGGTCGATACGAGCAGCAGGGGCCTAGCAGTCTTTGACATTTCCATGACCCTAACGCCATGTACATCGATTTTTAAGCGTTTGTTTTTGCCTTTCGAGTTCATGCAGCCTATAATCCCTCTACTACTCACTATGGCACACCACGGACAAGTGTGATGGCCAAAGTGGGGCTTACTATTCTCCAAAACCTTCCCATGATAGCAGCGCGTGTTTTATTCATATTTGAGCAACTTTCCATCTATTTGAGCCGAATCAAATCATCTAGTATGCATAATTCTCCCAACTAACCGTGATTGGCGTGGACGGGCGACACGGGCGGCGGGGGCGCAGCTCGCTTCTGCCGCTTCTCCGTGTTCACTTCCTCCAGGGGAGGAATGTTCTCCTGCGACTCGTCCTCTGCAAATATTATTTTAAAACCATCTCTTAACTTGAAAATATCGATTTAAAGCTACTCCATCACACTAAGCCAGCAAATTCAATTGCATGAGCGGTAAATATGATTTGAAGGACTTCGAACACCTTCTTCTAGCTGAATGTTGTGAAATAGCTGATTAATTGATAAACTCACGCATATCCTCCGAGTCAGCGACGGATTCCGAGTCGTCGATGACGATCTCCTCCTCGCGGATCTCTGCGTTCACCTGTTAATTAATTAGATTAATAAATAAATATATTTAAATAAATGAACGCGCTACCATACGTATTCATCTAACTAGCAGTATTACTTAAAGAAAGGTTTGTATTCGTTCAACTAGCAGTATTACATAAATAATAATAATAATATCAAAAATAATAATATTAACAATAATATTCTAACCTCTGCCAGCAGCATCTCGACCGACTTCTTGTCCGTGCCCGAGCGGATGAACGGGTGCTGCAATGCAATGTATTATTAAAATATAATTTAGCATTTAATAAATATCAAAAATAAGGATCTGGTGGTCAGGACGGCACTGAAACGACTCTCCAAGTCTGCTCGCACATCCTATTGATACTAAGAGGTGACTCTAGAACGATCAGAGGATCAGTACTCCCCCACTCTTTCCCTAATTCTTACTTTTTTAAAAGTATCACCAAGTGATAGTCTGGTCCAAGAGAGTGCAAAGAGAGACCCTCTCGTCCCTCTCTCCCTCTGGCCCGTCTCCATAGCGACTAAAGCCCCTCTGGTCCGTCTCAGTAGAGATTCGTTCATTACGTACAAGAGAAAATGGAAATATTCAGGCATTAGCATTTTTACTTTGTGTGAAACAAGAAATGTAATCGATCCAACTAACCGATCTCAACTGTGCGGCAGATCTTCTGTCTTTCGGCGTCTTGACGAGGCAATTGGTGAGGAAATCTCGGAAGAAGACTGTCCAGAGGGGCTCGTTCGCCAGCTTCGGCGGATCCGACTTCTGCACCTTGATGAGCACGCGCATCGGCGAGACCTGCGAGGATTTTTTTAGCATTCATCATAAAATGAAGAAATGGCACTGATAACAACGCAACTCCAAGTTTTATTTTACATTAATATTATATTTTAATTCCATTAAGAATTTGCTGAGCAGCAATAGATGGAATTGTTGTCTAGTACATCAGAGTTCAACGATCACTGATCAAAGAACAATCAGAGAACAAAGATCAGTGACTAACAAATCAAAAATCAATAGGTCAAAGATCAAAGACCAACCTCTGAATGGGGCGGTTCCATCTGCGCCATCTCGATGAGGGTGATGCCGAAGGACCACACGTCGGATTTGGTGTCGTACGGCTGGTCCTTGAACGTCTCGCACGCCATCACCTCAGGTGCCATCCTACGAATTTATTTTTTAATACTTTTTTAAAAATTATATTCATTTAAATTAGAATCTTAAATTCTAAAATTTATAAATTAAAAAAAAATCTTCTCTTCAAAAAAAGGGACTTCTCTTCTAGATTTTTGAAATTTTTGAAAAAGGAAAACCTATTTTCCAGCTTAGAATCTATTTTGAATCCCTAATTCCCATCATGTATGCATTCACCCTCACTCTCAGCAGATTTGCGTATCCACGTGTACTCGATCATTGACCTCTGATCCCTTCCCGATTCCCCCCTCATTCTCACAGTTTCGGGTTGCTTTCCCCCGAGGGCGTCAATAGTTTCTCCCACCCCCGCTCATCTCACCTTACATGCCTCTAAAAGAACGACTTTCTTCTCCTTGTTTGTCCTACTCTCAGTCCCTCTCTCTCACTGTGCTCCGCTCGGATTAGAGAAGCAACGCAAGAGGGAAAGGTAGAGGGAGAGAGAGAGGGCAGAGAGAGGAAGGGAAAGGTAGAGAGTGACCATCAAAGGATCGGCCATTTCCTGTCTCTAGTGTCAAGTGGGCGCTCATTTCCATTGAGCCTGTGCAACCAACAGTTTCGGTGTGATACAAGCAAGCGTTTCGCATTATGGCAGCCAAGGAGAGACATGGACCGAGAAAGTGGAACGAAATTCAACAAGGGCATGGAAACACACAAAGATCTTGCTTATTGACAGAATTTTTAGAGCGATTCGATATTAGAATTATCTAGAAGAAGTCAATCCTTACCAATAGGGCGTTCCGATGAACGTATCTCGCTTCTCTGCTTGATCCCTCAACTTGGCCGAGACGCCGAAATCAGCTGAAAGGGGAATTTTTCATTTCATCATCTCTTTTCACTTTTAATAAAATTTCTTTTCATCCCTTGAGCAGAAAAGAATCTGTAAGAAAAGACCCATTCATTGCGAACAAGCGGATTATTATCGCCCCGTTTGAGATCCCAATCCTGTCAGATGGAATGATTGGGAGGGGCAAAAAGGGGCATCCGCTATCGAGAGCCAGTCGAGCATGATCGAGACCTGTCTTCTCCGGTCGGATGGATCAATTCTTCAGCACAATGAATGACAGCTAGCCTTTCAGCTAAGGATAACATTTTTAGGCCTTAGACACGTCCTGCATCCCTTCAGCTTACCCAGTTTGACGACGGCATCCGATGTGAGGAGGATGTTGCCGGCCTTGAGATCGCGATGGATCACATTCTGCTCGTGCAGATATGCGAGCGCCTCGCACGTGAATCTGGAACACGTTATTTAATTATTCAAAATTATTTATTTATATTTCCAGTCTTTTTTCTTCAAGTAACCATTCAAAAACCGGAAACGACTACTTGTACTATCCCGGAAGAACGACAATGAGACCAGGAAATGGCTGAAACCAATTGAAGTGAATGGATAGTTCAGTGATCGGTTAGTTTCTTCCGGAATGATGAGGAAGTTCCCTGCAACCTCTCAGCATCACTCACCGCGCGATGTAGGCGATCTGCGGTTCGGTGAGCGGCTTCTCCAGCTCGATCATGATGCCGTCGACGGCGCCGCCCCCGCAGAACTCGAGCAGCATCTATAAGGAAATAAAACCAGTTGGCGATTGACAGGAATAAAGTCAGTTAGCGATGTATTCAATCGGGAAACAAAACAGCTAGAAAATTTTCTGAAACAAAATCAGTTGGAAATTGGCGTTTGAAAATAATCAGTTCACGATCGGATAGCGTACCACTTTATCTAAATCCGAACTAGAAGAAAGGAAAACTACCGTATGAACAGAGAATCAATTTGCGATAGTGAGCTTCACTGGATGTGTCAAAAGGACTGGACGAGTGACCCTTGTGTTTTTAAAAGGCGGAACGCCATAAATAACGGGCATTAATGGACATGAAATCTCAAGTGACTCCGGGCAGAGATCACGATCTGCTTTCTTCTTATCGTTCCATCCATCTATCTGCATTACTGCCTAACACGAGCTAGTACTCCCAACTGACTAATTAGCAGATATTGTCGATCCGGATCGTATTCACAACTAACAACATTCTGTGCAAGTGAACAAATCGATAATCATGATCGCACTGCCAAATAAAAGATCAATTCTCGATCAAAACGACTACCGTACTCCCCACTCAGTTCACGATCAATAACTACCGTACAACTCACGCTCAGTTTGTGGTCGTGAAAGTAGCAGGCGTAGAGGCCGACGATGTTGGGATGGGAGCAAGCGACGAGGATGTTGATCTCGACGAGGAAATCCTCCAGCTCCTCGCCCTCCTCCATTGTGATGCACTGCAAAATTAGAATATTGAGATTTGTAATCTCCGAATGATGTTTTGGAGTTAATATGTTTTCTACTTGATTTCTTCTATTTTTACACGGCAAATGGTTTCTGTTTCGATCCTTACTGTTCTGATTTTCTCAATTTTTTATAGAAACATTCCGATTGGTAGTCAGCCTCTGTGTTCGTATTGAGGTACTGTTTAATTGCCAATCAATGTCTCAAGATAGTACATTCGCCGAGTCACATTCCCTTTGACAGCCCATGAATGGCTGAACACTGAGTCACGTTTTCTCGAGAATGCGAAAGGCAGAGAGTTGGTTTTTGCCGGCCTAGGCACTCCTTCACAAACAACTTATCTGCAACGTTCGGTCTCTCTTAACTCTCTCTCTATACTCAGGCCGAGAGAGTATGGAAAATGGAGAGAGTCTGGGTGTTTCTCACTTATCTGCAACGTTCGGCTCCGCTTAGACGCGCGCGAGAAGTGCACACTCAGTCAACAACACCCCAACTGTTCCGGTTTCTCAGCTATCATCTGCCAGAATGAGCAACAAACATCGTTCCCTACTCTAAACGACGCTAATGGAAACAACAGTCACACCGAAATGCATGACCGTTCCATAATCAAGACATTACTCACGGACAGACTACGCGCAACCTTTCCTTAATGCCATCGTGCGTTCAAATGCTGCATTCCGAACGTTCTATCTTTCCAAATCGCTAATTTTGACCAAACTTGTGGAAGTACTAGATGCTCTAGAGGTCTGCATGCTATTCACAAAATCCGGGGTTTCCGCTAGGTTTCCGATCCCATTCGTCGGCCCAATCTCACAAGAAGCTATTCACATATTCAAAACTCGATTTTTTCATCCATTTCCATTCTACATGCCATACTCACTATAAGCTATCCACCCGACCACAATATATCATGCAACTACAACCTCACCTTAGCGGCGGCGATTCTCCTCGGATCCGCCCTGCTCACAGCCTTCTCGACCTTGCCGAAGGCGCCGTCGCCCAGCTCGCCCACGATGTCCCATTCGTCCAGATGCGACTGACCCGCCTGAAAAAGATATTATTTGATCTTCATAAGATTTTACTTTCATTCCCCGTATGGAATGCGTTCCACATGCTTTTACACATGCATGCAAAACCTTTGCATGACCCATCTGGAATGGGATTTAGATTGGCCACATGCATCACTTTCACATCTGGATTAAGAAAATTGATTAAACACATGCTTGCATTCACATCTGGAAGGGTCCATTGATCACTGCCATAAAACGGGCAAAACACTACAGATGATGTGATTTAAATGCTCTTTGAGTGGCCAAAATACTCATTTTCTTAGTGATTTAGCATGCAAACTGCCTTAAAAACGATGCCGAACCTGCACGATGGGCGGTAGCTGGACGCGTTTGGCGTCGTCTCCATTGGGCGCCTTGAAGAGATTCTTCAACCTCCCGAACATTCTCGGTTCCTCAGTGCGCGCGGACACACCACCGAGCCAGTCTCTGCAATGAGAACGACTTGATTATGATAATGAAAACGAATCAGCGCGAAATGAGCGACAAACGGAGTTCCAGTGAGGAAATGCACCGATTCGATCAAAGATTAACGCGAATGAGTGAGCACACACTGACTCATTCAGTTTGAAAAGTGAGGCGTAAACAACCGGAAAGTGCGAGGGTAAGGTCAGGAAAGTAAAAACAGTCGAGATCGAGAGGCTGCGCGACTCAAAGCGATCCAGATAGTACTGATAACGAGAATGAGGAGGGAGAGAGAGACGCATACGCGTGGGAGAGAGGAGAAGAATGAGGAGAGTGAGTAATCGGTGGAATAATGAGTCAGATCAATCTCTCTCTCGGGATGGAAAGGAAGAGTGGTTGGGGTGAAAGGGGAAGGGTTGTCGGTGGATTGAGGGAGGATGCACTCTCGAACTGACCTAGAAAGTGATGGGAATACAAGGAAGACGGAGACAAATGGGTGATAGGAAGAGCCTAGCGAGGGGAGAGAGAGGGGGAAGGGAGAAGAGAAACGAGGGAATGGGGCGGAATATTATGATAAGCCGAAAGAAGGGATGCGAATCGATCGATTCCAAGCACACTCGACAAGGACTGGAAAGGGGAAATGGGCGAATGACTGGTTGAGAGGGTAGGAAAAAGAGGAGCGAGAGAGGGAAGAGCCCAAAAGAGGAACCGCTAAACGTCTAATTGGTTGCCAGAGGGTAAATACAAGCCATCGGAGTGAACCGAGTGACAAGGGGAGCGGCCACAGGGTCTTCTAGTTGGGGAGGTGTCATTTCACTCAAAACTCGATCTAAAAGATCGAAGATTAGCTTTCGAAAGTGAGGGGAACCGATGGCGAGCTTGATCGGTTGAGTCAGAGCGGTTTTGCACTCGAAACAGGTCGAACTCGCGTGCACCGAGCTCGCAATAGGTGAAGGACCGGGTGGGGCACAAATTGAACGTAAAAGTAGCGATAAATGTAAACTACAACAAGCACACACGACGAAAAACCAGCGAAAATGACGGAGGAAGCGAGCGAAAGTCGGTGGTGTGCCCAGGCGAGAATTGTGGAAGCACACCACGCGCTCAGCACACTCGGCATCTACACCACCAGCTGGGGAGGCTTTGGGGTTTTGAATAGTCGTTGTTTTTGCTATTTATATGGGTTTTTTTAAATTTTTGTTTTTGTTTGTAAAATTACTATAAATCACTGGCAATATATTCCGCGCGGTTTCGCATTATTTGCGTCCTTTGTAGTGGGTTATTGTTGCTGAAAAGTGCAATCGTGCTACCAAATGTCTCGAATCTCGAATATTTTGTTATTGCCACTATTGTAGGGATGGTTTTCCGTATGATCCATGTGCTCCTTAACCGCTTCCTTTGTTCTTTGGATAACGAGAGCTCATTTTCGCCCAGTAACTTCTAATTCTTTCAGCCATGCGCCCTCACTCGTCTCCAACGAAATCTCCGCATACTGACTCCATTTGGTAAGCTATTCCATGACTTGCCAATCACTCAAACACTGACATTCCTCAACAAAAACCCTCTTCGCAATTACCTTGCGGCCGGCGACCGAGAGAATGACCGGATCTCGGGCCGGAAGGTATTATGTTAGGTAGAGACTGAGGATAGAAGAGACTCGACACTTCTCGCATTCGTATTCCACCTCTGTGTCCACTCTACTTCCGCCATCTAGACCTTTTTACACGTTTGGATTGTTAGGAACAGCGTGTTTTGCTATAGAAACAGTAGTTTAGTCAGTGTACAACCACAAACGCAAACTTTCTCCACTGATTTAATTAAATCAGGAGCCACTACCGCTGTGCAGTCTCGCGAATAGCCAAGGAACTGTATCGAGAAACGCCAACGCTTCTCTCTGAGGAGGATTCGGAGAATACGCCTGTCCTTGGTCAGTGTTAAATACGTGTTACGTATTCAAATCGTTATTCGTTTACATATTACGAATCAAATTACGCTATGGTCACTAATCAATACGAATACGTATTATGTACAGCATTCAATACGTATTTAATTATTTTTTTGAACGATAATTATATACGATTGTTGACGACCTAATTCCAGAGTATCGTCGTCCTACCAAGAAGAACAAGATGAGTGTTACCTATCGGAGGAGTGAGCACCACGCGAGTCTCAAGCAGATCGATACCAATCTGTCCGTGGATCACAACAGCAATCGATATCGTGAGTAGGAATAGGTCAAGCCTATTTAATCGACACCTAACAATACGAAACCGAACCGGGAGATGATGATTCCTTCTCAAACTCTAAATAAAGACAAAATTTAGCTGTGATTGGTTACAAGTGAATCACGTCAATGCAGATACTAATGAAGCATTGGATGAAGAGCCGAATGTTTCCTTCTTTCAGGAGATCACCGTCTCCGCTCTCGTAGTCGTCCATCTCAACTCGAAAGACAACTCTCACTCGATTTGGAGGACGCGAGGACTGAGATTGCTGTACTTAGAAGGAGATTGGATGAGAAATCAGAGACGATCACCAAGTTGCGAGGAGAAATCAATGTGAAGGAGAAAGAGATGTGAGTGCTTCTCTGACCCGTCTCCCTGTTCAAGAGGTACCAGCCAGAGGGTCCTAACCCTAATTACCTGCACGGCCTACAGTATTACGTTTACTGATCCTTGGAAATCAATAAAAAAATAAGTAGTCGTTCATATATCAATAATCTTATCAACAATCAAGAAATCACTCTGATTCTGCACGTATCCATCATTAGAACTCAATCAATTATTCTATTACTGTAAGCCGTGCAGGTAATAATTATTAGGACCCTCTGGCTGGTATCTCTGGTGGCTTGAATAGGGAGACGGGCCAGAGGGAGATTCCCATACGGATAAATGGGTCTCAATGATCCATTAGCACCTATCAAGGAGCATGGTAATCTTGTACCGTATACTTGATTGCAGCCGTAAACTAAGCGCCGGTCGCCACAGCGAACGCAGCAAATGGAGTGATAAGGAAGGAAGAGATGAGAATGAGAAGATAGACAGGAATAACTTCTCGGCTCAGGTAGGACACATTCAATACAAACTGACTATAAATAAATTTTAAAAAGTAAAAAAATATAAATTGATTACAGAGCGTTTCCCTCTCTGAACTATCCCCAGTGATGAGCAGAAAGGAAAAGGGAAGGAGACAGTCAACGATCACTTACTCTTCTGAGACACGCGAATCGTCAACCATATCGACTCCCAAGAGAACGACGAGTAAGTTATCATGGAGAGGAACAATGAAGACTAAATTAAAAATTCAAACTCACTGAAAAATAAACAAAGTGCGAATTTGAGTTGATACGGTGTAGCCAATTAGATCACGTGTCAATTAGAACTATTCTAAGGCTAAAGTCAGATTGGAAGGTGAATCACGCGCCCCACCAGCTAATAGTTCATTTGTTGGAAAGGTTAGAGAAGATGGTGGTTTAGATGACCTACTTAATAAAAAGGCCGTTGCCAATCCAATATCAAGACCACAATATTCAATTTATTATTTTTTTTAAAGATTTGTTGAGTTTTCTCAAAATCAAGATCATCTCATCCAGATCCGAGCTGGCTTCCTCCCATTTCTCTTCCCACTCGAGTGGCTCCTCCTCAACCTCCACCCGTTAATCCATCGGAGAGGGAGAATCGACTGCAGCCTTCGATTCATCCCATTTCAACCTCGACTCCGAAGAAGAATGTGAAACCGGTAAGAATGTCGTTCAAAATATTTTTTATACCAGCCGGGTTTTGCACGCCTTCGGCGTGCCCTCCGCTCCCTCCTGTCCCTCTTCTCCTCTCCCACTTTCCTCCCTCCCTCCTTCTCCTCTCCCCCTTTCCTCCCTCCCTCCTTCTCCTCTCCCCCTTTCCTC
>LS505001.1:42015-91366 GCA_900490845.1 Pristionchus japonicus | reverse complement strand
TTCTGGAATGTTCTAGAATGTTCTGGAACCTTCTCTTACGAAATTTCTGGAATGTTCTGGAATGTTCTCGAACCTTCCATGACCCTTTCCACCCCTTCCACTACCCCCTTCCCCCGGCCGGACACACGCACGGACGGACGGACGGACGGACGGACAGACGCACGCACAGACACCTCTGCTTTATATAGGAGTAATGATATATGAACTGTTGCAATGTCGAATTATATGAATAATAATACTGATTTTAATTTTTTCTAAATTCACAGGCCAGCAAGAGTAGCGTGGAAACCGATAGTGAATCCACGCCGAAGAGGATTTTCACTGAGGATGCATCGAAGAGTGACGAGGGAGGATATCAGAAGACTCCATCGGTAAGAACAAATTCGCAACAAATTCAATTCTTCAATTAATTAAAAAAAACTCATTATTAGAATACAAAAATATCCATTTTTGCTGGGAATCAATATGTATTATCATTACAGTACTACCTGAAGAAGCACCGTCCCGAGTTCATCTATCGTTGCGAGAAGAGACAGACAGCCATCAAAGTGGCTGCAGCAACCAGAGCGAGGGTGAGAAAAAAACTGCTGATTTCCCAATTCATGGATATGTTTTGTAAAAAATTAATAGAGAAATAATGTTTCAAGCTAAAAATGAATACATTGATAAATCCTGTTATTATCATTGCTTGTTATGATACTAATTGATTGGCAGATGGAGGACGAGCGTCGCAACGTCGCTCGTGCAGTCGTCGAGGGCAAGGCTTCTCTCAACTCAGCCCGTCCATTCCTGCGAGCAGATCCCACTGCAGTCAAGGCATTTGATGAGGAAGAGATGAGAAGAGCAACGCAGAAGTGCGTAATAATGAAGAGTTTTTTAAGGAGTGATCTTTATCTGAACTTCATTGATTACGTACTCCAGTGAATACGTAATAACAGTTCTTGTTCAAGGAGATGATTAGCGCGTATTCAGCTGTTCTCTAGTGATTTATGATTTTTTGTTTTTTGTTTTTCTTTTTTTTCTTCCACATTCTCCTTTTCAGGCGATTCCGAAGCACGAGTGAATTCCAGTCTCGAATTCGCGAGAGAAATCATCAAGTTGAGAAGGCTGCCAACCATTTGATCGCTCGTTGCTTCAGTGTGGTGAGAAATTAAATATGATTTAAATTGTTATATTCATATTTTTTAACAATCATTGTATACTATTTCGCTAATGTATTCCATTGCAGAACACCCTTCAACGCAGCAAATCCTTCGGAAAGACTTGAGTACTGCCTTCTCCGTCTTTCGTCATCTTCCCCACTGTCATTCATCTTCTCCCTCCACACTGCCTTCCATTATCCCTCACTCATTCTCTCCCCACTCTTAACTGTCCGTGCTATAAAATTGTGTGATTCGATAGAGTGAGAAGATTGACAGAACGGAGGGAGATTGAGAGGGGAAACGAAGAAGAAGAAGACAACATGATATATGGGCGAGTTTCTCTCTCTTGAGAGGAATGAGAGGAGGTAAAGAGGCAGAGAGGAAACGGTAGTAGTTGTAATAGGCGGAAAGGGCGTGATATCATCAGTGGAATCTAAGAGGCTCTCTCGAGCTGTGTTACACTGCAGGGGGTAATCGATCGAACGAGTAGATACGTGCAATAATCGGGGCCTAATTAGAGGTTGTTTGCTTGATTGGACAGGTGCAAGAGGGATTAGTAGGAAGTATGCAACGATGGGGATAACACATCTCATTAGCCCCCACTCTCGTCTTCTGACCTTATGTTTAGGTCATTCGGAATCATGGGGATGAAAACCTTAAGGATGAGTTATCAGTTCTCAGTTTCCAATACGGTGAAAGTTGTGCCTCATCCCTCGAAACAATACTTTTTCATTTCATCTGAGGATTTCCATTTTTTCAGCGAAGAACAATGATATGAATCGTGATTCATTTCCCTCTTTCATCTTCTTCCTCTGTTTTCCCTCAATTCTCAGTAATCGTATCATGGCAGAGGGCTCGACCCCAATAGTGATGATAAGGAGGAAGGTGGATGAGGGAGAGGGAGAGGGGAACGGGGAAGGCTAATCACCAATCTAGGCCAAACCCATACGTTTACTACCTGCACAAAGTGCGGTTGAGACGCGCAATTTGTCACCTCGAAGACCTTGATTGGTAGAGGATTGAAGATTGGGAAGGCAAGCTGATAGTGATCTCTACAGTCTGGGAACGGGACTGGGGACAGGCCAGATACTCCTGTCCTCTGTTGTTGCATCATTAGGTCCACAACCGTTTATTATCACTGAGAGAGAACAACACAGAGATAGAGATGGAGACAAGAAAGTGATTGCAGTAGTGGAAATCTTATTGTATTGCAGATATTCTTTTAGTTTGGAGGAATCCTTAGGATATTATGGCTATCGATGCTGTGGTTCATTATGCCATAGGCACACGGGGATGGAGAGAAGGGGGCAAAATGAGGCACGGGATACTCTTTAGTCCCGATTTCAATCGGATCAATACCTCGTTTACATTGCTACAACTAGACTACTTATGCTTTGCACTGATCGGGGAGTTGGGGAAGGGAAGGAGTAGAGAGAGAGAGATGAGACCGGTAATGAGCGTAGAGAGAGAGGGAGATAACGATAGTGATTGTTGATAAGGGAAACGATGAGATAACAAAGTTGCTACTAGATATTACGCAAGAGAGAGGGAGATTACTCAATCGATGATCTCCTTAGGAGAGTGATTGACTATCTATATTACTCAATCAGATGAGGATATCTGGAAGAGAGAGAAAGAGTTGGATCATAACATCTTCAAGAGATCACTCCTCCTCCTGTGCTGCTGCAGCAAGCAGGAGGGAGATATTGACAGCAGCCGATTGGGGCTCATCACCCCCGATGTGGGTCTTCTTGTGACGGAGGAGATTGTCCTTGCGATTGAATCTGATGAGATCAATGATTAGAGAGAGATCAAAGATCAAAGACCAGAGATCAAAAATCAAATCCTCACCGCTTCGAACAGTACGGACACGCGTGCGGTCTCAGTCCAGTATGGATGAACTGGTGCTTCTTGAGCAGAAACTTGTTGCCGAATCGCTTCAGACAGTTGACGTGAGGACACACGAAGGGCTTGTCTTCTGAATAGTCATCGTATCTCACTCCGATCTCATGGGTAAGGACTACTCGTCAATCACTCATTAGTCATCACGACATCTCTATTTACCTCCAGTGACGTGTCAACGCCTATCCTGAACTCACATTGGAGTGAGAATTCAGGAATGTGATAAACTTATCATGAACTCTTTCTCAGTTTCGGTCGGGAGTTTCGGGTGTTTCAAATCCTTTGTGATTCGGTTGATCGATTCTCTCACCATCATCTCCATCCTCTTCCTTCATCATCATCATCTCACTGGGGGAAGGAGACGAGTCATCGTAGCCCTTCTCCCCATCGTCATCTTCGTCCTCGAGTTCCGCTGTAGGAACGCGTCTCTCCGCACTGAAACTCCTTTCTTTCCTTCGTCAGACTCTCTCGATTTCCCCTTATCTCTAACTTTATCTGCCCAGTTACGCCTATGATGCATTCCGAATTCGCTCCAATGGCATTCACGGTTAACGCAGGAATGAGAGATGTCTCGTTCTCGCTCTGCCTACGTAGGCTGATACCCGTCACTAGTCTCTGTATCATCACATTGTTGCGCATTGGCAGTTTCCACTCCTCTTATTCAGCAACTCGATTCGTTATGAGATTGATGATTCTCTCTCTCACTTGCACAAGTAGTTGCGTATCCCAGTGAGTCCCTTCTTCTTCTTCTCTTCTCTCGATTCGACCTTGTAACCCATCCTTCCCCTCCTCCTCCCTTCATCACTCTACTCGTTATCACTTATCACCTCCTCCCATCTCTCTTCTCACTTCTTCTCCTAACTGACTGTGTTGTGTCTATCGAACGGAAGAGAGAGAGAGAGAGGAGGAGGAGGAGAAGGGAGGAGGTGAATGGATAGGAAAGAAGAGGAGGATAACAATCAGTAGTCGAGAAATGCGCAATCGCATGAAATCATACACGGAGATAGGGAACCTAGTTATAATGAGGAGATGAGATGCATTGCGAAACTGCCAAGACTCACGTACCACCTATGCAAAAGATAGAGTACGGTAGTGTACTGTATATACACTCTTCCTTGATTGGATTACGGTACCTCGTGAAAGCAGTAATAGAGTAACTCTCACCTCACGTCTTCCCTTGGCGAGGGAACGGAGGAGTGGAGGGAGGGCGGACGGAGGGGTACGGTAGGTGAGGGGGCGGCTGCGACTGCTGCGGGGTTCGACGGCATCGACGACTGGACTAGACGAGAGATCAATGCGAGGTAGGACTGGGGATCCAGCTGCATGGATGAGGCCCAGAGGGGCATCTGTGTTGAGAGAGGAGACGGTCGTGGGACTTGAGGAAGTGGATGGAGTGGAGGAACGGCAGCGGGTGTGGGAGAGAGCGGCTCCGTTTTGGTCTGGAAGGAATTTCATTAGAATCTGGAGGGAGTAGATGAGTACCTTCTGAATGTCATTGAGCTTTGCAACGGCGGCATCTAGGCTTCGACTGCAACGTTTCTTGCTTGGAGGACCATCGAATGAGACGGACTTGTCGGATGCACGGTCCTGGAACGATTATGATTCATTGAGGTTAAGTTAGGTTACGGTACTTCTAGCATCGATGGGTCCAGCTTCGGAGCCGGTTCCATGTCTCCACAGGACGACTTCTCAGTGGACGCAGACGAAGTGGAAGTGTCCATCTCAGTGAGTAGATCGGGAGAGGAGATGGAGGGAGAGGGAGGCTGAGACTTGGAGGAAGGAAGGATGAGATCTCCCTCGGATGAAGAAGATGACGAGTCGTACACACTGTAATGTTATCGCATCTGACAGAGAAACCGTCCCTCCTCTCTCTCCTCCTAGCCATCCCATCTCTATCTCTCTCTCTCTCTCTACTGATAACGGAGGATGATGGAAGGGAGGAGGAGGGAAAAGCTTTTTGTCTGTACGGCAAGATAAGAAGAAGAAGAAGCTAGGGGAAGAGGAAACGAGAGGAGGAAAGGGAAGAATGGAGGAATCGAAGGAGTGAGTGGTGCTGTGCGCCCTTAACAGTTAGTTACCACCCCGCGCCATTTAGAATCCCCCTCCTTCTCCCTCCTTCCCTTCAGTGTATCATTTGGAAAATGGAGATAGATAGGGATGATGGACGGGAGGAGGGAAGTGCCTCATTTAGAAGGGAGAGAAGAAAGGAAAGGAGTGAGTGAGAGCCGGAATCGAAAAATGCCCCTATCATAAGTGGCAATTAGATGGAGTGAAGAGGGGAGAAGAAAGGCATATGGAAATTACCGAGAGCTGAGGTCGTCGATCCTTCCATTGAGAGCTTCGGTGATGAAGCGACGCAGACCTCTCATCTCTCGAATCATCTGCAAACACTCCATGAATAGAATTTGCATTCGTTAGACTTCTTCTCACACGTTTGCAACCCGATAGGCAATCTACCGTATCTAAAGTAGCCCCAAATTACCGTAACCCAACTACCGTACCTCATCCTTCTCCGTGTTGTCAAGCAGCACGAGGGGCATGACGGTCAAATCAGATGCAGCAAAGATGGGCGTTCTTCCAGAGGCGACGATAGAGTCGTAGAGATAGAAGACGTCGCCCTTGACTCCCAATCTCTTCTCTAATAACTGTTCGGCCTCGAGTATCTCATTGATGGGAAAGAACTCGGAGACGAGCGGTCGCAGTCGGGGCGAATCCCGGTAGTTGTGAATGAAAGTGAGGAGAGAGTTGAGGATGAGTGGACGATCCATACGATCCATCTGAGATGGAGTTGAACTTGTATTACGAAGAGAATGAGGAACACTCAACACTCAATCAGATTCAAATGAGTCAGAACGGTGTATAGGTTTGTAAGAGGAGGGAGGAACAGTATATACAACTGTTACCAAAATAACATTGATCACGAGCCGAAGACTGGACTGCGCAACCTCGACTTGCAAGACACGGTAATCACTCTCGAGATCAAAGTCGAGGATGAGGGAGGGGAATATGGATTGATATGTGGAAAGGACGGCAGCGGGTAGACAATGTGTCCGCCCCCTCAGAGAGAAGGGACAAGAAGAGGAGGGAGGGAGGGAGGAGAGAGAGGGAAGGAGGAGGAGGAAGGAGGATTGAACTGTCAAGTGATAGCGGGACGGAGCTCTGCTGGCCTTGAATAAGAGTGAACTCCTCCTCTCTTTATCACCCCCATCGAGAAGAGGAAGAAGAAATGAAGAAGTGTCCCAACCCTCCCGTTTTTGCCTCTCCTTCTCTGACCACTTTTTGCTGCTGCTCTGCTCCAATACCTTTATCGTGTGGGACTTTTTTGTGGGGGACAAGTAAGGTGTGAGAGGGAAAGAAATGAAGAAGAAGTGCGAATGTATGTGATGAGGGAAGGGAGGAAGGATGAATCAGGGTGAAAATGACGACAAGAAGAGAAGGAGGAGGAGGGAAATCGGAGAAAAGCGGAGGACGACTAGGGACACCATCCAGCTTATGTATTAGGAGGCGAGAAGGAACATTCGAGACTTACTCAATCGGGTTCGGAGGGATTGGAAGGGATTCATTAGAAGAGGGTGAAGAAACAGTCTATGATCACTACGATGCAAACAGGTGAAGAGATGATTCATATTATAAGCTAGCAGTGAATACATAAGAAGCAATCGATCCGGTTGAAATTGGGGGTAAAAGCATAATAATGAGACGCAATCTGCCAATCGCCTCAGCGTTCCAAATAGGAGAACGGAGCTCCATGACACTTGCGGCAGCAAAAGTTGTTGAGAAGGAGCGTCCTAGACTACGGTAGTCAGGATACTGTACTTGCTGCAGCTGCAGCTACTGCAGAACCCGACCTTCCGTCTACGACTCCTCCTCACACACAGAAGAACACGAGGAGGACAGATTGGAGTTGGGTCTCAAGAACGGATAAAGATACGAATGGGAAGCCTACGGGGATGAATCTGAATATAAGGAAGAGGGGCGAATATAAATGAGCGAGGATGGAAGAGAAAAGAAGAGGAGGGAGGAGGAGGAACCAATGAGTAATCGAGTTTGTTCGTTGACTCGAAATGAGAGGAAGAGGAGAAGGAGGAGGGGGCACATGGATGAATGAAGGGAGAGGATAAGAAGGGAGGAGGAGGAGGGAAAGGGAGAGGAGATGGAGGGAAAGAACAATCGAAGGATGACCATACACAGAGAGAGAGAGATTAAGCGAGAAGGGAATCCGATGTGTCGAGGAGCTACTGTCCAGTTATGACTCAAGGAGGAGAAAGAAGGAAGAGATGTCAATGGGAAGAATGGGGGTGACAATGACAGATATGGGGGGAGATTACGGTAGGGGAAGGGAATGGACGGTGAGATGCGGGGTAAAGCCGGGACCAATACACAGGAGCGCGAACGCTTACGAAACAATATTAATTAACGAGAATCGATTACTAGGAAACAATGGCGATCCCTCCATTCACTCTCTGTACAGGTAGTGAAGTCGTGAGAGGTAATAGAATGGAGAGATCAGATCATTATTCGAGAAATGGTATTGTTCGCGCTCCACAAACGGGGTTTTGAGACTAGATTAGGGGGGGACTGAGTATCGCATCTCTCTTCAGGTGACAATGTGAGAGTGTGAAATGGGAAGGGTCAGGGAAGGGCTCAGTTTCTGGCGGGGCCGTTCTGGTGCGGGGCTCCACGACTTCCACGGCCGTTCGGGCCTCCTCTTCCGCGGTAGTTGGGACGGAACGGTTGTCCGTTGGAAGAAACCGAAGTGGTTGGAGGAATGAAGACTCCGTTGCCTGGTGGCATTCCGAGTGGAAGGGTGTGGCTGTTGAGACCCAGACCCGCCATCGAGGACGTCAGACTGGTGAGAGGGTCTGCAAGGGTATTGATTGGATTACGGTAGTCGAATGTCCTCTCCGAAGGGTACGGTATCTCGAGAAAAGGAGAAAGGTCGAGAGCATTGCGAACAGATAAGGCGATGCGATAAGCGGGTCGATTTTTTGTTGCGCAAGCTTCTCAGAAAGTGAAAGTGAGCGAGGGTCAAATCTTCTTGCGTAACGCTTTCAAGGAACAGCTAAAATTGGCTCAAATCGCACGCTTTGAACAGCTGCTAATCCCCCGATATTAGTTCTCATCTCTCTTTTAGTCTTAGACTGCAATTTAGATTCAGATTTAGGCACTTGGGGTTTTGATGGAAGTTTTTGACTAATAGAGGGGTTATTTCGTATCAAGTTCACTCACATCTCTGATTGGAGAGAGTACGGTAACCGTTGTTCTGGAAGGGCATTCCGTTGTTGGGGAACATGATTCCGAATGGAGGAGGATTGAAGTTGTTCATCGGAGGAGCGAATTGCTGATCTTAAAAAGAATACTTTAAAATTCTTCGTATTTGGCATGAAAATTGATCTGTTCGTTTTTGTTATCAACTAATGAACTTTAGAATCATACTATCAACTGATTTCAGAACCAATTCATCCCTGCACTCTATCCGGTCACAGATCACTCCAGACGTCAATGTAACACACAAAAGACTCTTCAACCTCTTCTCTTCTCTCCCCTGTCATTAATTATCGCTAATTCCCTTCGTCTCTCTCTGTTGCGAAAGAGCCCAAATGTTGCGAGTGGAGATAACGATAAGGAATAATCGGTCACTCATTCTTTTCCTCGTCACTCTTTCCGGAATCTTCCTCTCCCTTTGATCAACTGTTTCGAAAAGAGAACGAAAACAACACGTGAATCACCTCTCGAAACTTTTCGAAATGACGAAAACAATCTTATTTATGACGTCTACTGTACTATCCATTCCGTTTGGAAACTAGAATCTTTATGAATTGCCTTCTAAAGTTCTCATAATTATAAGAAAGACCCACTGAAGTTATTAGCGATCGGTCTTCTCGGCTCGAAATGTCCTCTTCCTGCTCCTCTTCCTCCTCTCATGGATGCTCCTCCAGTAGGAGTCACCGATCCACTTCCTTCCTTCGATCCCGTGGGAGAGGTTCTGACCACGGGTCCCGCCACGGGAACCGCCGGAGGCTCCCAAGCCGGACCCTGACCTGCAATGCGGAGGGTTACGGTAGGTTACGGTACTCGATAGGTTAGGAAACAGATCAAAGAAAGAAGGAGTACAGCCTGGGGCGGGAAGCGATGGGAATGAACTGAGGATTGAAAGGATGGGAAGAAGAGAGGAGGAGGAGAAGAGAAGGACAGGTGTCTTTCCACCCTCTGCTCTCATGTTGCGAGTGTCAGGGAGAGAGAGAGAGAGAGAGAGAGAGAGAGAGGGGAGGAAGGGGCAGAGGAGGGAAGGCCAAGGGTGAAGGAAGAAGAGGGGGATGAAGAGGGGAGAGCAGCCAAATCAAGTAGGGAAATCGGGCGGGAAAATGAGACGCCGAGCGGAGGGAAGAGGAAGATCAAGACAGGGGAATGAGGAGAAGGGCGGGTAACCAAATGTCTAGAAAGGTTGAATGGTTGAAGAACCTCTCTACTCATCCTTTTAACCGATTATCTTATCAGTGCGTGGTGATTCTGACGAAGAGTGCAACAATCGTCGAGTTGATAAGGCTCCTCTATGTGAATTCTTCCGATCTCACACTCTATCTGGCTGCCTAGGGAGTGTGCGAAGTAGAGAGAGAGTTTTAAGTAGAAGAGGAGAGACATTCGCAACTTTCCTCCCTCAATCCATCACCAACTGGCACTCGCACATTAATATTCGGGGCTGCACTATGAAACGGGACGAGAAGAGAGACTGGGGCAGAGGAGGTTACAACACTTTGTGTGATAGGAATGGACGGAGGAAAGGGTGGCTGGGGGAGAGGAGGAAAGAAGAGAAGAAGGGACAAATGTACTTTCAGTTCCCATTCCTCTCCTCTCCTCTTCGACTCCTCACAATGGAAAGGGGGAGAGAGGGGATGGCACTAGTGCAGTAATGAACACCCTTGTGAAAAAGGGGTTGAAGTGCCGATTGGAGAGGAGAGAGGTGTTAATCACAAAAATCAATCACATTGGCCAATCACACGCTGTGTAAGGGACACATTGAGGTGTTTCAATCGAAAAGGGAGAGGAGAGGTCAAAGATGCTTGTTTCTTCAAAGAGTAGTTTCTTGCGCAATTGAGAAGGGGAGAAAGGGTCTAAGAGTAGGAGAAACTCGCCATGGGATCCATTTGGCATGAAAGTGTTGACTGGCTGCAGCTGCTGCTGCATGAGGGGCTGTGCCTGACCCATCGGGGGCAGAGGGGGCATTGGACCCATGGGTGGAGGACCCATAGGCTGCATCATAGGAGGCATCGGGTGCATCATGTTGGGCATGTGCGCCAGATGAGGAGGCGGAGCCATGACGAAGGGAGGCTGCTGTTGCTGCAAGTGGCGAGAGAGTGTGCGAAATTGAGAGACCGAGATTACCTGCTGCATCTGCAGCGGCATCGGCTGCATGGGCATCATGCCTGGTGGCGGAAGCATCTTAATTTTAAGGATTTCGAAAGATTGAAAGGCCGAGTGTAAACCTGTTGAGCTCCATTGAAGAAGAGCTGATTCGGATGAGGAAGAGAGTCGTCGTATCCGAAGAAAGCAGGAGGTTGAGATGATGGAGGAGGGAGGGAGCAGTTAAGGAAAGTCACCTGAATTAGGTTTTTGAGGAGAAACTAATTCATTCCGTCATATTTGAGTTATGGCATCCCATAAAAAGTGTACGTTAATACGTAGTGAAGTAAATTATGGGTAGAGCATTGATGTGAACTTCTGGTCCGGAGAGAACAAGAGAATTTTCATCAAAACCTTCACTTGAACGTCACTCGAATATTCATTAAAAATAGCTATTTCTTATTTTATGCGCACCAAGCAAGCGTGACGCAAGTGTATTTCTAGTGCATAGGAAACTGATGATGAATTGGAAAGAAATGTGAACTTGTTCTCTAAAAAAAAGGGAACTCGTTTTCTAAAAAAGAGTGAACTTGTTCTCTAAAAAAGTGAACTTGTTCTCTAAAAATGTCAGAGAAGAGAAGAAAATGATATTCTAAGTGTGGGACATCTTTCTTCTCCAGAACGACGCAAACATTTCTAGCGTTGAGATGGAATAGAGAGGGCGAAAGGTCATTTGAGTAAGCGATTGATATCATTCGTCATTCGCGTCACTTTCGTTTCTCGGCACATGTTTTTGCTGTGCCGAGATACGATTTTGGGGTTGAGAAAATTATCTGGGGAAATCAAAAGCTGATTCTTTTTCGGTTTCTCGTCATATGTTCATTCCCTATCATTCCCGTATCGCTTATCGTCAGTTGTAGTGTGACAAGAAACCGAAAAAGAAGTGGAAGAGAACAAATGCTGACCACCTTTCGCTCCATACTCCCACGCATTGACTAAAAGGTTAGATGGTATGGAGAATATAGATGGACACTTATGATCAATTATCATAATTATTGGAATGGGCGGAACTCGGCATTTTCTCCTTAAAAATAATGAGTTTCATCTAAATTCGAAATTCGAATAGTTCCTTCAGGGCTGATTGGCATGAGAATTGTCTTGGGGAAAAAAGAAAAGAAACAACAAAAAAAAACAAAAGAAATTTAAAAAAAAGTAAAATTAGAAAAAATTGAAGAAATGAAAGAAACTAAGAAGTGATACCTGATGATGAATACTCGGGAACATACCGGTGGATCTTCAGCCTTCATCTTCCGCTCTTCCTCACTCTTCTCTTCCTTCTTCTTATCCTGAATGAAGTAAGTTCATTACACGAATCTCTTCCTTTTTCTCACGACGAGACTAAAGCTCTCTCCATTCCCCATTCTCTCTCCCTGACTATCCATCTAGAGAGCGCACGAAAAGAGGATAGTCAGAACATCACTTACGACGAATTTCAGAAGTACTAATGGAGAAGCAGGCACGTAATTCGAATTATGGAAGAGACGCGATTAACCTCAGCAATCGATAAGTAGGAAAAGAGAGAGAGTTCTATCAATTCCCTTCGGATATGAGATGATTCACTGTTACAGTAAAGAGCGCAAGGAGATGGTCTCGAGACAACAGATTCAATCATACAACTAACACTTATTCTAGCCTCGATTCGCAAGTCATCTCTCAGTTTCCCCCCTGGGAAAAGGAAGTCATCAATCGCCCCCTCTCACCGTCGGTACTTCGTCACTTTAAGAACCAACTGACCGCTCCCCTGGGTTGCGAATAAGCCATAATGAGAATTGGGTAGCCTTACCTCCATCTCCTTCATCGACGCGATGTTGTGTTGGAGACCCTCGAAGTACTCCGAAGTGATGATCATGTTGAGGACTTTTCGACGGGGATCTTCTGAAAGGAGATTCATCATCAATCAATACGGCAGTGTCGGCAAGACTACGGTAGCTCGATCGACAACTGAGATACCGTACCTTCTCCCTCCTCTCGGTCTTCCAGGATCATCTGCAGTTGTTCGGCAGCGTCGTTCAACTTCTTCTTGAACTCATCGTGATCAGTGCAACCCTCCGAAGAGACGTGGAGAAGAGTGTAGAGACCATCGAGGATGGCGAACTGTTCCTCGGTGAACTTCTGGAATTATTCAATTATTCAATATTGTTGATTTTTTAACCAATCAATCAAAATTATTGATTTTTACTCGAAATTAACGCAAATTGGCAAAGATTAGGTTTAGATTAGTCAAAATCCCGTACCGGTGCACCGAAGGCTCCCTCCTCGAAGCTCTTCCTCACAATGGGCGAAACTGCATGCCCAACAATCTCCCTTGCGTGCAGTATTCGACGAATTGTTTGCACACAGTGAATCAGCTTCTCCAGCGTTCCCTTCAATTTATGAGCAATAAACGATTCGTATCGGAATGTGATACCTGTCCGTTATTCCCTAGAATACCCGCTCTCAGCTCGGCGATGCGAATTGCGTACTCGTTCCGATTCCTCTTGAGTGTCTCGATCATACCCTGAGTTAAGATTCTTTCGTCGGGAAGGTGGTTCAATCCGTACCTGATTTCGTACGAGACCATACTGAAAGTCCGCCAACTTGGAGTACTCGACCAATTCCGCAGCCGTTAACTAAAAAAAGATGGTCAATGATGGTCAATGAGATCTCACTGAAGGATGCCAAACAGACCTTTGGACCCGTAGTCTTCGCTCTTCGCTGGGCATCCGTAACTGTATCCTGAAATTGATCCCAATTAGCGCTGCATAAATTAACCCCGCTCTCGAGATATCCCTCTAGCTCATTCGAAACGGAGAGAATCTGGCTAAGAATCGATTATTTTCGCCACTACCGTAACTCTCAAACACAGATCGCAAGAATCCCCGTGGAGTGATAAGGCTGTGCCGGCTTACCATTCTAACCCTGATTTCCTTGCTATTCGTCATGATGAGATTGAAGATTTCTCCGTATGGATTCTCGAGAATGTCGTATACCTGAAATCGGGTTCTTCTTCGCGTCAAAGATCAATCGATAACCTTCTTGGGTGCAGCAACAACAGCCGTGGGTGCAGGCGGAACGGTGGGCGGTGCGGCTGCTGCAGCAGCTGCACCTCCGTTCTCTGCGACACCATTGTTCGACGGTGGAACACCGGCCATTGCAGAGGGCAAGAAGGGGCGATTCGACGATGGTCACGGTAATTACCTGAAATAGCTCGAATAGAGAGGTGGAAACTAATTAATCCACAGGGAATCGCGAGTACAAAACAAAAAAGTCATTATGAGAAGACAATTAACGAAGGCTCATTAGTAGCCCCCGAGCGTACTACTAGTCATGCTTCTCTAGAAGAGAAACCATTCACAGGGGAGTTGGGGGAACGCTATTAATAAAGTTTGATAGTAGTACACGTCGAGTAGAGGGCAATCGATAGAGAGGAGCGGGGGCCATTGCATTGTATGTGTGAATGATGAGGAAGAGAAGAGGAGAAGGAAAGGGGAAAGAGAAGAGGGAGGAGGGACGAGAGGCCGCGTCAGATGGGAATACTACTATGCCCAAATTACTAGTCCAGAAAGATGGATAGAGAGGGGAGAAAAGGGATGCCAAGGTAACGAGATAAGCGGTTTGTGAACAGATGGAAGAGGAAATGGAAGAGAAAGGAAGGGGAAGAGGAGGGGAAGAGAGTGCCCGAATCAATCTGAGACGCGTCGCTCCTCTCTCTCTCTTGAGAGAACAGAGAGTGGGAAGTAATGAGAAATAATGGGCGGAATGGAAGAAGAGAGAGAGAGAGAGAGAGAGAGGAGAGGGAAGGAAAGAACGAAGCTTCTTCCCCAGCGTCCTGTCCATTTGAATTGACAGCGCACGAGAAGCACCCGAGAGCCACGCGTTCGAGCTATACTGACGGAACAGAATAATTCCGCCCCTCCCCCCTTCCCGTTCCCGAGAGAGACGAGAGGTCAATCCCCCCTCTCTTGGCTTTTCATACACGAAAACCGATCAATCAACTGCTGCCATACGCGATTTACATAATACTCTTTATTCCAAGTTAGAGAGACGGGATTACAAGCGGAGTGCAAGCGACTACAGTGCGTTTTACATCGAACAAATATGGTATATGGGCAAATAGGCTAAGCGGTGCGGTTATTGGAAAGCAGGCGAATACGGAAAGGAAAGTATGCGGAATCTTGGCAACCAACTAGTGATAGGAACGGGGGAAAGAACAGGCTTCAATTCGGGGCTACTCATCTTCCGATCCGTTCAAGAGAGGCACCTTCTGGTAGAATTGAGGCCCCCTTTGAATGGATGGAGTCACAGGGGAATCAAAGAGTCGGAGGGAACTCGTGTGGGTGTCACAACGGATGAAGGGGGAGTACTCGACAAAAGGAAAGCAGAAGGAGAAGAGAAACAATGGGGTGTTCTCTCAGTTTGCGTTATCTCTCACTGGATCTTAAGAGCGAGTGAAACTGAGAGAGTGTGACCATTACTCGAAAGAGAGGAAGAAGGGAACGCCATTGAGAGGGACACTGCGGAGCAGGTGCAGAGGGCACTCTCTCCATTTCCCGCGATCTCTAACTGGATGAGTGGAGAGAGAACGTGGGAAGGAGAAGCAGTACTGATGGCGAAAGAGGGGGAAGCGCAGCTAGGCAGAAGGGAAGGACGGATATTAGGCGGAAGGAGAAGAAGAAGGGTTCGTCTAGATGAGTCTCATCAAGCGAATGGGATAAACGACTGCCCTCCCTTCCTCATCTTGGATACAAATTGAGAAGCATCTAAGGGCTGCTGGGCGGGGCTAAAAAGGATAGGCGAGGACAAGATAATGATGGGTGCTAAGGGAAGCAAAAACTGCTTGTGGCAGATAGTCCATTAGGCATCACTTAGAAGCAGAAGGATAAAAGGATAAAGATGGAAAGGGGAATGGATTCGAAATTGGTATAATCATCAATGGGGGATCGTACAATCTGCATTTGTCTCGCTCTTCCGCCGAGCGAGAAAAGGCATAATCGAAAGGCCGAGAATGATGAAGGGTCAAGTCAGAAGGGAAGAAGGGAATGAAATTGGCTAAGATTACGAGAATAGTACGAATTCTGAATTACGGTCAAATATGAGGGGTGTTGTGGTGGAGGGGGTAGAGCTGTATTGGAAGCGGGAATATCGATTGATTGGTACAGTAAGCTGGTGGGAAGGAAGTGGGTTACGGTAATATCGATTGAATACGGGAAGCTGGGGGTAATACGGTTGCATCGGTATTGATTGGCTCAGACAGCGGGAGGCTGCTGATTGGCAGCAACTCCGGCGATGCGGTCTCTCAGAGACAGGAAGAGGAAGATGTTGAGAAGGGCGAGGGCGAAGGCTGCCCAGAGAAGGGAGCGGCGAGACGAGGCAGCATCTGCAGCCACAGTATCCAGACGCTCCCCGAGTCTCTCAAGAAGAAGGGAAGTACGATCGATTGATTCCTGGAAATCGATTGATTAGGGTACGAAATCTCTTAAACACTGCTTAGCAATCTTATTTCTCCACCTTTCCAAGTGTTACTTTCGATCTCGAGCATGGATAAATTATTATTTTTGATTGAGTTTTTGACGTCAAATTTATTGGTGAATAGTACTAATTACCTTCATCTCGGCAGCCACAGCGTGTTCCTCTCTAGCCTTTCTTCTGATGTTCGTGAGAGTAGCGTGAGTAGTCGAGTCGGACGATTCCTCCTCTTCTCCCTCCTGAAATGACACGTCAGCGGCCTTCAACGACGATAAATCTTTTGTGACGGGAGAAGGATCTCAGACAAGCTGGCAAGGTACCATTAGGAGCTAGAGCTACCGTAGTTGCTACCGGAAGAGACGTTCAAATGTAACCCTCATTCACGTAGATCGGTAGGTACTACGGTAGCACCCCGTAATTGATCTGTGGAAAAAAATCGATTCATAGCTGCCGTAGTTACTTTCGCTCTGAGAATGGCTAGATCGATAGTTACCGTACCTCTCCGGTTCTCTGTCCCTTGGTGAGCTTGGTGGTCGACTTGACTTTGCAGATCGTCTTGATGACGTAATCGTTCTCGATCTGCTTCACATCGTTGTGGAGATCCCACGGACGGTGACTGTAGAATACAACGGTAATTTTGGTAATTCGATCGATAACTGAGACTATCAATCAATATTTGAATTACCGTTCATCACTATTTGAATTTCATTTGTCAATATTTGAATTACCGTTTTTAATCTATAAAAAAGTATTACTCACTCAGCATGGATGTACTCGTAAGTATCCCTCTGCGGGTTGTGACGGAAGATCTTCTGCTCGTGAGCGATGCCCGACTTGGCACGACGACGCTGAAATGACAGCTCATCAGCAGATGTTGGACCACGAGTGAGCTGCGACCGCTCCTCTGCAGGGCAAATGCCTCAAATGAGTACCTGGTCATCCTCCAGCACGGTCTTCTCCTCCGTCGCCTTGTACTGATCGTCGTTGGCAATGGCCTCGGAGACCTTGATCCACAACCTGTGAATAGAATTATTGATTTTCTGTCCATCACTGAAATTTTGTAGAAAATAACGATTGATGAAGAACGTCTTCGCCGAGTTATGTTTTTATCGGATATTTTTAGAAAGGAATTCTCGGTAAATGACGTCTTAGTTGATCTTTTGCACACTTTCCCATTACGTCCGTTTTTTATGAGACTGCGTGAGCCTCGAAAGTTGTAAGAGCCTGGGAGTGACTACTCATACTCTGATCTCACTTCTTGCTCTCCCAATCTCCCTGACTCTCAAGGGGGATCTCCTTGCGGGGAAGACGACGGCCGAAAGTCTCGGGAGTTGCCTCCCAGAGGGTTGCCTGAAGATTTTTAGTTATCATTGTCTAAAAGCAGCACTTTTCTCCTTAAAAAACTGTTTCATAGGATTCTTATGAAGACTTCCCAGAGGGTTGGTTTTTTTCATTATCAAATTCACTGTCAGTAGACTAATAGTCGTCTATTCTCTCGAAGTGGTATGAAGCCCACAATTTCAAGCGAGATAGGAAGTGAAGCTGAGGCGAAAAGTGAGATGCGAAAATACAGGGATGAGGGACATGACAGGTGTATATTAGAGAAAGCAGAAGAGGGATTGAGACGAAGATTGAGATGCGATTTCGCAGGAAAGGGTCTGAGAAGACGGAGTGTGGGTTCGGAAGGAGTTGAAGTGATTTGAGTTACGGTAACAGGAAAATCCTGATTAACCTTGGCTCCATCCTTGACGTTCTTGTACGAGATGAGTCCATCCCAGTGTCCGTCGATCTCAGTGATCGTCTCCTTTCCGAGCTTGATCTGAATAGAAAAACCATTTATTACTAACTATTAGAACAGATATTTCGAAAAAAATCGAAGGAGAGCTGTTCGGGAGAGATGAGATAATTGTGGATACCTGTCCATTCATCACATTCATGGATCCTCCTAGGAAAGGCTTCAGCTTGAAGTCGAGCAGACACGTGTAGGCAGTGCGATCGCACTCGATTGTGACCTGAGATTGTGATATTCATTTCGAAAAATGATTTTGTTCGTTCTCTAAAAAGTTCGCTGCGCTAATTCACTCACATATATTTTCCAGAACGTCATCATTCCTAATGAGAGCCTGTACTGAGAATCCCTTTCTAGAAATCCCTTCTTTCTCAACCTCCGCCAATCCAACTAATGCAGTCACTCCATTGTGTATTGCATTCTATTCTCGACTTAGCTTTCCACTCTCGGGTGATTAATAGTACGTGTGAAGGCTACTGACGGGGGAAGGGAAAAGGCAGTAATTAATTCCCCGTCGGGTGTCGATTTCCTGCCCCTTCTAGCTACCTCATTTGTAGGCGCAACAGATGGATTCTTTTCCTTTTGTATGCAAATGAGATAGACGGAAATTGGAGAGAAGGGAAGGTGCCGACTGTTGGAAAGACTAATTGGGTTGGATAATATATACAAAAAGGTTACTAACAACATGGCGAAATGCTTTGTGCGCAAATGTATTCTACAGTGTCTGATCGATACACGGTAGATCGTACTTCTCCACCCTCAGTCCACGATCAATCAATATTCTACCCTGCCTACCCTTCCAAAACTCGATCAATGCACTACCTATTTCTCTTCTCAACTCTTGGCTAAATCGATATTTTACCGTACTTCTCCTCTTTCAATCAATCGATACTACCGTACCTGTCCTCCCAGCTCAAGAGTCATCGATCCGATCATGATTCCCTTGCAGTTGGCGAAGGGAAGACCGACGGTGTACGTCTCTCCACGGTTGAGGAGGCGGATTCTGTGCAGTTATTGATAATCAATTATCTATTGACTCCATGAATGATTGATTAATCGATTGATCGATACCGTACCTGATCTTGCCGAGCATCATAGCCGAGACGGAGTTACCGTAGTACTTGCTCTTGGCGAGGATCGTAGCCGAGACGTCGAAGCCAGCCTTGCGGTTGGAGACGTGCAGAGAGGAGATGGGAGGGTGGTGTGAGACCTGAGGTTACCGTAATCTTGCGGTTTACAGTAAGTATCTCTTGGAAACTATTGAAGAATCTCGTAGCATCTCAAAAAAAGTGATATTCCAGTTGGAAATACAGCCGATCTTGAGCAATGATGAAGAGGAAGAGAAGCTACTGTCGCCCCTTTCTCACCTGTTCGGCCACATAGAACGTGGTCGATCCATCTGGGTGCTCCCAGCAACATCTGCAAAAGAAACGGTCAGAATCTCCCCATTTCTTTGACAGGAACATGCATACCTGAAAGTTTCTCCAAGTATGGGGTTGTACGGCTTCTTGAGTCCTTTCGGCTTCTTGTAGAATCCAGACAGATAGAACTTGACGACCTTGACCATGCGCATGTGCGGGTCGTCCTCGAGCGAGGCCCTGTAATGTGTTGTTATTATTTTGATGTTGTTGTTGTTATTCTTGGGAAACGTACTCATGGAGAAGGTCCGCATGGAAGTAGTAATCGGACAGCTTCTCCAAGAATGAGCGAGGCTCGAGAATGAAGGTGGGAAGGACGACCTGAGAGAGGAATTATTAAAATATTTACACGATTGTTGTTGTTTTGGGGATAATATTTGCTGAGAAAATTTGCTGCTGAGATTTTCTCTCATGTATTCATTGAACCTATTGTTTCTTTGTGAGAATCCACAGCTCTTTATCGTTTTCACGTCGTTCCCTGTGACATTATATCTGGTAAGTTGACTTTCCCATCCCATCTCGCTCCCTTTCAATATTCCACATCGTCCCGATCATAACCAGCCCTTTCTCGATTGCCAATCCGCTTTTATGGCAAGTCCGATCACGGAACAACTTTTTGCAATGCAGTGTGTTCTATTTCCGATCCATTCGCCACAATCTACAGTAGCATGCACTACGTGCTTGATTGGGATGGGACTAGATCAATCCATAAATCTATATCCAACTATATCCAATTATAGAGATAATCCTAGAGATGTATCAGTGGGAGGTCTAGCGTAATCCTCGTTATCTACCAATCTCTGATCCTTATATAATGCTCACTGCGGATGGACAAGACTCTTAACTTTCAAAAGGGCCATTAAGTCAGTCAATTGAATATAGGTTTAACACACCAAACAAATCGGTTAAAACCAATCTTCATACTCACCTTGGATAGATCCATGCCAGGGCGGACCTGCTTGAGGAGTGCCCAGAGAAGAGACTTGTTCTCCTCTCCGACGTCGCCCGTCTGAGAGTCGCCTCCGAGAGGGCCGAACTAAAGAGATTTTTTAGATGAAATGCACATTCGACTTCATTACATTTTCCGGCCGTGACCTTTCAACTCTAACGAAGTTTTCTAAAGACGTTAAGTAGTTTTCACGTCATATCAAATAGAGGAGTATCTCACCGTCTCGACATCCGATCTGATCCAGGGACTCTCCTTCTGCTGCTCAGGTTCGTTCTCTTCCTCCGCGTCCGAGAGAGCGATCTCGTCCTGAGAACGGTCGTCCAGACCTGGAAGAAGGGATTCAATGAAATAGAATGAGAAAATGAATTGGGGCGGTGATTTTTTTATATGTAAGATATTATAATGAGTTCTAAGTAAACTGCTCTTGCCTAAAATACCTCTGAGAGGGATTATCATTATAGAGTTAGTTTACAACAACCTTATATTAAGTGAACGTGAGAAAGAAGAGGAAGAAGATACCTGTGAGACGAACCATATCAGCACCAAGTACTACTAAGTATGAACTACTCTTACTCTTTCAGTTTTCGGAGATGCCATTAATCGGTTCGGCCATATTGAGTGGCCGCCATTTCTCCCTATTTCACTCTGACTTTTGCTTCTCTGGCCATCGAGAGATGTTGGAAACCGGAGAAACCAGTACTAGAGAGTTCCCTTCTCCGTTCACACGCTCTCTTGTTTCCCATTCGACTAACGGCTTGTGCGGAGAAGTGCTATACACTTTTTTTTGCTGTTGATGAGATTGGAATAGCGATGATACAGATGTATGACAAACCGATGAAGCTCATCTACTCATCACGATAAGAAGAAAGAGGAGGTATGATGTTAACAAACCAGTGAAGTGTCTCTCAGCCTCAGTCTCCGAGATGTTCACGGGAGTCGCGTCTTCTCCGTCCATCGATACTTCCTGGATGATGGAATGATCAGATGTTGTGTCAGGAGAAGACGAAGCAGAACGAATACGATATGATGAGGATTCCTCGAAATTAGTTACAGTAACCCTGACTACCGTACTACTCAAAGTCCCTGAATCTGGCAATTCTTACCTCGATATCGATCTGCACTGCAGCCTCGAGCATCAATTCATTGGCGGAAGTGGACTGTTCGAGATCCTTTGGTGCCTCCAGCTAGAAATGGAAGATCTTTGAGTGCACTCTCTAAATTTTACACGACCTCTAGTTGGCTAGAAGCTGTGAGAAGGCAATAATGAACAATCCAATCTACTAATTCTCAATAAGCTTCGAATACGAGGGACACTACATTGAGAGACGACTGCTTGGAATGGAGTCAGATTGAGAGTCATGAGAAACGAATGAGAGAAGGAAAGAGAGTGGAGGCTAAGCCAGTGGCCTAATCAGCTTGAGGCTTATGAGCGAAAAGGTCGTGCAAATATCAGATGGACCGAATGGGGCAAAGGGCGCGAGCTATCCAATTAGCTGCTGGGGTACTGTATTCATATAGTTCGTCAGATCTGAAAGTAGAGTACGAATGTATAGATGAAAAATTAGTTACAAAATATACAACGTTTAGAGAAAGACCCCTCACGAACGAATCCAAAAGTTGGAGGCTAAAGTCCGCTCGCCTACCTTATGCATGGTTCTCATCAGCAGACCAGAGCATCGAAGGGCCAATTCAAGTGCATCCATCCAGCAACGGCCGGCCTGCAAAAGGATTCTTTCATTCTCTGAATCTCTCAATTTTTCATGATCTCTCGTTTCAGGGACTTGTCAAAGAGGATAATGAATAGAGACCGATCAATTTTAGTGAAGAGGAAGAGCTCAATAGGGCAGACTCTATTCACGTTGAGTAATCGTAGTCTGACCCTATAGAGAGTGTAGAGCAGGAAGGCTCATCGTTCACGTTATCCATCAATCACCCATACTTAGTCGGCCGGCTATTGCATTGGTAATCTGCACGTTCGGAGCGGAGGAACCACGTTTCAGTTCCTACGCTTTTGCACAATTTGCACTTCCGAAGGAAACCAATCTGGACAAACAAAGTGTAAGATCTAGCACTTTTGAACCAAAACAAACAGTAAACGTTCTTCCCTCTCAAAGTAAGTTAAACTTCACGCATCTGGGGGCGTAAGAGAGTCAAGAAACTGATGAAAGTGCCTTCCAAAGTCAAATAAACGCTTCTTTCGTATTTGAATCTCGAGACCTTTGAAATCCTAGACCTACTTTAGTCAGAATAAAGGCACATTTCATACATCTTCACCCCTCTTTGCACTACCAAGAAATTCTACCCCTTCATCTTCGATGCCATTTCTCGCCTTGTCTCCTTCTTTTCCCTATCTAGTATATTTACGACTAGTCACTTGCACAGTCTCAGGGGAGTTCCATACACGATATCAGGTAGTCGAGGGGAGAGAGAGACCCTTCTCCCCCTTCCACCCACTCAATTCATGTTTCTCAGGATTCTCATCATATAGTTTGTATTCTCGCTGTAAGTGAAGCGAAGGAGCACGGAGAATAGAGAGAGTCCTCCTATTCCTCCTTCTCCTCCTCAGAACTTCTCCACTTTCCTCAGTCCTACTCTCGATATCAGATGACACAACCCTACTTCTTCTCCTTCTCCTTCTTCACCCCCATTTCTCACCCTCCCCCCTTCTCCATTTCGAAGGAAGAAGAATGTGGAATGAGAAATAAGGAGGGAGAAGACGGAAACAATGATTGGACGCCGAGCGGCTCTACGAAAAATTGGAGGAAAGGGCAGAATATTGGTCCCTTTTCGATTACTATACTGAAAGGGGAGAATAATGCGAAATGGCAAATGGGCTTGTCCCGTTGTCTCTGCTGACCTTTATGCGATAATTACTAGCGCTAGTCGACAACATTGTTCGTGTCATTTCGTATCTCATCGAGGGATCTTTGATCGAAGAAGCGTATTCATGTCGGGATTTCTTAGAGATGGAGAAAGAAATAACTTGAATAGGATAGGTGAATGAGAAAATAATTCACTCTCTAAGTATCTCTTTTTCGGTTCAACTCCCTAACCTTATCTCATTTCCTCTTCACATTAGTTCCTGTCTGTTCTCAGAAAGGAAGTGATGATAGAGGGCAAAGAAGGGATAAGTAAGAGAAAGTGGAGATTGGAAGACTACGGTAGTCACTTCTACCGTTGATCACATGAATTGGCACTATGCACAGGGAAGCAAATTGAGAGATTCTCTACAGATTGCATGATGCAAAGTTGGTCAGAGAGGATGAGGGAGTATGCGAGATAGAGAGAGTGCTAACCTGATTCGAGGGGGCTCTGCATATCAAGTAGGTAGTCGGGAGGACGTGCAGAGTGACTGCGCCGTGGCTCTCCCCGAACGGACCGCGAGTCGCCCAGATGTTCTGAAGATGAATTTTATAAGTCTTCACTCTCCGAGGAATAGACTATTCATGTCTGTCTAGACGACTTTCACAACGAATACTGCACAAATACTCGTGTAGTCTAGTCAGTTTGTGTGATAACGCAGTTGATAATAACTGCACACATTCGAAAGAGAAGAAAACAAGAAGACCGTACCTGATCCAGTGGATGGAACAGCTTGAAACAGAAGCCGTCCTTCTTCGATGGTCTCTCGATCAGCTCACAGACATTGAGCAGGATCGTTCCCACCCAGTGCGATTGCTGCAATTGGTACTGTAGCTACAGTAATCCTACCGTATCAGAGAGCTCCGTAGTCAAGATTGAGGATACAGTACCTTATGCGTCTTGTCGGTCTTGTAGACAAGAAGTAGTCCCGGTTTGAGCACGAAGTAGTACCGATTCCATCTCTTGAGTGATCCTCTGGCCTTCAACCAATCCGCCATCACGACGACCGTAGGATCCCGAAGAGCGGTGACCAACTCGGAAGCGACTCGCTTCTTCTCATCCTTGTACTCCTTCTTCTTGCTCTGAACGGATAATATGCAAGGGATACCGTAGCTTCGACTACCGTAAGTCTACTGTTATCTTATCGTAATTGGGATACCGTGCTTTATTTATCTCGACTCTCTCAAAACTGAATGCTCTCTTACGCTTCAACAAAAATTATAATATTTGACCCTTTTTTCTCCAATCTTCAGTCTAACTCTGCACCTTTTCTAGAACTGAAGCAGAGGATTGGGACGAGAAGGAACGTGAAAGCCGTCGTCGAAGGCTCTCCATGCTGTCAGATGTTGCTTTCGGATCGGTTACCCTACTGTAGGATACGGTAGGAATGGGCAAGATCAAAGGACGAGCCGTAGACGAATAGCGCATAATGGACAAATGGGCGAGAAATCAGGAAATAAAAGGGCAGACCGAGGCGTCAATCTGGTGTCAAATTACCGCTAAATTTGGTGCCAAGGCAAAGATTGAGAGGAGATGGGCAAATATAGAGTGAAATGGAATCAAGGAAGTTTGGACTGAATCTACTCCTTCGGTAGTCAAATTTGAGAGAATTGAGGGGTCGAAAGGAAGTGAAAGTTGATGTCAGACAATCATTGACCACTTGGCAGGTGCTGCAAGAAAGGGAGCAGAAGGTGCTAAATGGGGATCCCTCAAGGCTCCATCTAACTCGATTCGCATCACCTGTCTGGTGCAACTCGGAAGGGAGGAGAGGAGGGGGTGAGAAGTGGCAATTAGATTGGAAAGGAAGAAGCAAGGGCGGAGACTGACAGTGGACAGAGGGAGGAAACTTCGAGGATGACCCGAGGGACCGAGGATTATGAAACATCCCCAAACGAACTCCCCAAGTTTGAAGTCAAATCTTCGAAAATCGGGAAACGTTGAAACGCTACTTTGGGTCCCAGGATTAAAGATTTGATGCAGATTATCAGTTCGAGAGCTCGTAATCCAATAACAGCGAACCTTATGCAGTAGACGAGCTAGACAGCAGGTAGGCATTGTTGTAGGGTAGAGAAGGGAAAGGAACAGTGGGCAAATTCCCTCTTTTGGAGAATGGAAGAGAGAATGGAATGGAAATGGGAGAGTGGATCAGAGAGAGGGGGGAGGGAGTGAAGGGGAGAACTGTGGGAGAATAGAGTTCGAAGGGCATGTTGATCGGTTTTGAATGAAATGAGAGGGGGGAAGAGGAGGCGATTGAAGAGAGCAAATATAAAGAGAGAATGGGCGATGGGGATGTGCCTATCGAGCCCTTCAAAGTGCCATCAATCCTCGCCCTCCTCTTCCCCCTTCCCCATCCCGAAGAAACTAGCAGCGGCAGCAAAAACGGCAGTGAATTGTGGCAAAATCGAGGAGTTTCGGCCGCCTTTTCTATGCCAAACATGCGAATGATTCATCCGCCAGCATTTATGCGCACGCATTTCTTGCTGTCTACCGTTCCCTCTTTCTCGCTCCGAGTCGGGGTTTGTCAGATTGAGAAAGAGAGGAGGAAGAGGAGGTAGTGTCGATTGAAAACACAGCAAATATGGAGAGGAAGAGAGGGGAGAGATCGATGACACGAATGGCGAGCTGTGATAGAGGCTTATTAGGGGAATATGAAGAGGAGGAGGAAGGGAGAGGAGAGGTTGTGATGACACTGAGACGTACTGTACTCTATTAAGGTTGTTTTGATGTGATGACAGGAATGGGCTGATTATGATAGGCGAGAGAGCGCATGAAATTGAGAGAGTCATAATCAAATGAGTTTTTGCTAAAGGGACAACAGCATGGAGCGCCTTTCACCCGACGGGACGGAATCTTCTGATAAGATAAGGGAAGAGATAAGGGAGATAAGGGGTACCTTGAATGAGCTCTTCCGCAGCTTTTCCTCGTCTTCCTCGTTCATCTCTTCCGTCTTCTTCCTTCTCTTCTCCTGTTTCTCCTTCACACTCGACTGACCTTCTCGGCTTCTCACCTTCAAAGAGAGTGGTGAGAGGAGAGATTCGGAAGGGCGGAACGGCGAAAAGTTCGTGAATGTATGAATCGTTCGAAGGCGAAAGAAGTTGTAGAGACGAATGGAGAAAAATGAAAGACGTTCCGATGAACAGCGATGGGATCAGATAGGACAGTGTAAAGTGGCAAAGAAGTGAAGTAGTAGGAAGTTTTGAGGAAGAAGTGCTTGCTCAGAACTGACTAAAAACCCAAGAAAAGTTAAAAAAAAGCCTCGATGAATCGGCTGATTGGAACCGGGAAACTGGGGAAAGAAAGTAAAGAAAGAGGGTGAGTAATAAGGTAGAACTGAACTTTTGGTGAGCTCGGAACGAGGGAAAGTACTACTTTTAGACTCGTCTAAAGCGGCCGAAAACGAAGCGCGTGAAATGATGATGGGAACGGGCTTCTAATGGAGTCGAGACACGAATTGCGTGAAATACACCCGAATCGTTTCGCAATGGACTAAAAACTAGAGAAGGATCATAAAGCATGGATGATACAGAACTTCTCTTTGATCGAGATGAATGAGAAATGAAGGAAAGCGTAAGAAGTGGAAGCGTGGAGAGAAATACACCCGATATCCAACGGTTTCTCCCCTCTTCTCGTCTCTCTCTATTCTGGTCTCTCGCCTGTACGCTATCTATCTCTCTCTCGACTACTCTCCTCTTCCTCTTTCCACTCACCCAAAGTTATGATGACTGTACGGATTAAAACTGCAGCTGAAAAGGGGGTGGAAAGGGGGAAAGGATGGAGTGGAGAGTGAAAGGCTCTTCCTCATTACTCCATTCGCTTTTTGCTTTGTCGTGGAGGGGAGAGGTGATGGCGAATCGATGGCGTAAACAGTGTGAGAAGTAAGCGGAAGAGAAAAAGAAGAACGCTCCATTTCACACGTTCTCTCGCCGACCAGACAATACAAGAGAATCCTAGTGATTGCACAGAGGGAAGGGGACGATAGATTCCAGAAGGGAACACACTTCCCCGAGGGGGTCACAAGTGGACCAGAGGAGTGTGTGCTAGTGGCTCCCCCTTCCTCCCCCTAGTCTCTCTCCCCCTCTCTTTCTCGATTCGAGGCTCCTCCTCAGAGAGAGAGGGAGATTGCGACAACTGATGGCATAGAGGAGTAATGTTCGTGTCTCTCCACTACTTCTGCTCTCTTGAAGAAACGAGAAAGCGAGACAGTGTGCGAAAGTGAGAGAGTCAGAGAGTGGACAACGTTTCTTCCTTTTCTGCCCGACTTCCAATCAAGATTTCGGCCGAGAAACGCGCCGATTCTCTCTAATTGGCGTGCAAATTCGTTGGTTAGAGAGAAATAGAGAAAATTTGAAAAGAAGAGAGTCAGAGGATCGGCCGAATGCACTGAGATTGAAAAGGGAAGACTTTATTGCAACCGCACACACACATACGAATTTCCCATAGAAGGACACGGAAGAAGGGGCTTTAGACGAGCAATGTTCACGTCTTTCAATTCACGTTCTATCTCGATTTGTGAGGTCAAGCGAGATTTAAGGTTAGATTGAGAGACAACTCTGAATGGAAATAAATGGGGGTTCGAGTCGCACTACGCTACTCTACGAAGGAACTACTGCTTGAAAGCCGAATACTAGGCTGGAAATGACGGGTTTGGACAAGCATCGAAAGTGGCCGAAAGAAGAGTTCCGCTGAATATTCAGGGGTCTCTGCTCTCGACCAACTATCATTCTCTCTATTGAACAGAGAGCGAGGGAGGAAATGAGATTGGATCGGGGAATCGGCCAGAGAAGTTAAACCACACACTAAAGTGAGAGCAATATGTACAATATGTGTTAGAACACTCGAGATGGGGCACATGAGACAATTTGGTTTGCTTGCTTCTGGGGGAGGAATTCGGAGAGAGAAAGAGGAAGAAGATGAGGGAATGGAGGGCTGGCCTCCCTAGAGTCCCTCGTCTCTCGATTGTTTCTTCTTCTCCTTCTCCTCTTTCTCAGATGAGGTAGTTGGAGAGGACGGGTTAAAGCTCACACACGCAAAGTCGAAGAGAGAGAAGAGAAGAGATGATGATGTCTCTGAAGAGGAGGGAATATCTCCATATGCGTAGGACTGAGTCATTCGAGTATGCTCGTATTACAACGAATTTGTAGTGACTCGGTTCAGTGAGATATGTGTAGGATAATCCACCAGAGTAGTAAATAGGAACTGAATTGACTATTTTGCATAACACAAGTATTTTTTAAAAAAATTAGCTAATGAGTCTTCTTTCCGAAAAAAACGAGTCTAATGCGTAAATGCGTTTGCGTATTTGATTGGATGAACGGAATTCACTTCCGCTGTGGTGATGGATTATCTACGTAGGCCTGACTCATTCATTCCTACTCTGCAAGAGACTTGCCAATTCCCCGAAGTAATCCATCCATTTTGGGACGTAACAGCTCTTTGGTCTTTTGACCTCACTCCTTCCTTCTCCCATGTATCTCTCTAGAGTCCCCTTTCCTCGTTCCCCTTCATTCCCCATGGATGAGACCAATTGAATGGATGTACTGAGTATGAGTGATGAAAAGGAGGTGGAAATTCGAGAATGTCAAAATGGAAGATGAGATGTTTCTCGGTTATGCATCATCAAATAGGGAAGGAGACACCCAGACGCCTATTGATGATTCAGACTATAATGGGGGAGGGAAAGGGTAGACGCATGATTCCCTTTCTAGTATTTCAATCTCTCAGTGGGTATATTGCACCCACTTTGCACCTACTTTCTAAATAAGCTCTATAATTTCACTTAGATAAAACTAAATTGTAACTCAGAATTCATCGAGTGGAGGCTTTTTTGCTAGTTGAGTTTCATGAACTGATGTACTCACATGCAAAGATGCTGAATGGGTCCTCCTCAACAGTCGGAGCGTTCTTGGCAGGAAGAGGGAACTCATCGGCCTCACAGAGAGCAGTCGCGTTGTTGCCGTAGTATCCGGGAGGGCATTGAGTGATTGGCTCTCCCTCCTTGTACATCGTTCCTTGTTTTCGCTTTCCGCTGAAAATAGCATCGGTTGATAATCCAAATCTCATTCATCAAGTGCCAGAAATAGCTCGTACACATCAGGATGAGTGCAGTATAGATTGCTTGATAACAATCTTTCATCCCTATCCCAATCAAAGATCCCTTCTCTCTTATTCCACCTACGCATTGCGAGGGAGAGATCTCTCAATGATCGACGATAACTCTCCTTCTCACAATTTACGAGTTTACCGTTCGGTCGGCTCGGCTCGCCTCAGTTTTCAGTTCGCATTAGCCGATCCGACTCACTTACACCGAAAAAGTCGGGAACCAATCTAAGAACTCTTCGAAGATCGATTGATTATAATAGGAAAACGATCGAGATAGGATCGAAACTGTTTTCTAAGGTGCTTGCTATGAAAGTATAATGTAACACAACTTGACTTACTTGGAAAAGTATCTGCAAACAGCGTAGAGTTGCGTGTAAGTAGGCCCTTGGCATCGTGCGTAGCCACAACCCATCAAGAACTGGTCGGAGTAGGTCATCTGCAAATCGTGAAGTGTTGGCAACTATATTATCAACTTTTCCTCTTTGTAGACATGATATGAGCGAATTCTCTCCATGTTATCAAAAATACATACCAGCATCGCATGTCCAATCTTGTGAAACTCTGCTGCAGTTCCCAAATCCTCGAATTCGCTCGCCCATCGGTTGGTTGCGTTCTTAAATTAATCGAGTTATGTTGTTAACGTCACAAAGTTTGCTTATTTCATGTTGCATTCTGCAACTTCCTCTCGGTTCCACTTAAACTTCCTCCTTGAGAACTTTTCACAAGTTCTCGTAAGCGCGACCCCGGCTAATACGATCTCAAGTGGAACCGAACGAACGGATTGACCGCTCAGAGAGCAGTGGCTTTCACAATTTCACACTTAGATTGCATGGAAAAACAGAACAGAGATTGAGAAACGAACTGGACCCTAGAGGAAAGCACTATAAAGTCAATTGAAAATGAACAGACCACGCCGATTCGGAACTTTCTCAGGTAGCTCTCCGGTCCCCAGATGCGCCAGAGTGATTCGGAGTGGAGAGGAAGAGGAGTGTCGTGCTTCCATTCACAGCCATCAGCCCATTTCTGAGCTGCACGCTCGAGGTCGCAAGACCAGCGCTGGAATGAGAACTCTTCGTTGATAGAGTTCGAAATGTTCTTTTCCTTTCTCGTTTTGGCATGAACTGTTTCATGTTCATAGAGGTACTTCAGTGAAAGGTTCACTAATAACTCTCAAAGTTGTTGACCATTGCAGGATTCTCTAACTTCGAGAAAAGGAGAAGGAGAGATCGATGTTATTTGCGCTCAAAAACACCGTAAAGCTGCGTTGCTTTCGCTTTTTCTCCGCTTTTTGCCCCTACTCGACTAGCGTAGGTGGGTCAAGCAAAGGAGGGGAAGGTCACACGGAGATTAGTTCAAGAACGAGCTAAGAACCAGGTTCATCGGTATCAGTGAGTGACGTGGGTTACTGTTACTTACACGAGCATAACTCTTAGTGAACGTTTACTTACCAGTTGAATCATATCCGAAGCTGGTTGGAGGATCTTATCCTTGGCTACGTATAGACCTCGGGCTACTCGAGATCGATGATAGTTATGCGCTTCCAGAAACTCTTCTCGAATGTCATCATCGAGTTTGGTGCCGTTGCACTCTGGAAGGATTTGATTGCATTTGGAGTATCGTTCACATTCTCAGAAATTATGTGTACGTTTCCCATGCCATCAACACTATCGCGTTATCACCCAATGGACGATAATGTGCACACACAAAAAGGATCATGGCAAACTTTCCCTTTCGTGGAACAGAGCTGGAGAACGAATCAAGAGAGAACGAATAGACTTACGATCACCAGGAGCCAGAGCATCATAGGGATTGTCCAGGAAGTATTTGTAGTTGATCTTGGCGGGAATCGCTGAAACTGTTCATACTTTGCGAGGACCATCGAAACACCCTAAGGGTAAGGCCACTCAGAAGTGTTCTTCATGTGAGTGTGACCGCCACTCAGCAAGAAGATGAAGAGGAATGATCACCTTGACTGGCGACGATGAGTATCGGTAGGAGCTGAAGTCGGGTCATCTCTCCTATCTCAGCTTCCGCAATCTGACAGAGTGAAACCTTGAGTGGCCTCCTTTATAGTGACAAGAGCAGCTAGCCGATGGTTTGTGCGAGGAAAGAGAGAGAGAGAGGTTGCATTTTGAGGAGTCGCTCTCTCTCCAATCCCCACAATCTTTCTCAAATTAGCAAGATCGCAATAGTATGCGACAAGCAGAGATCGAGAGTGCTCATTTTGAGAGACACAGACGGGGAGATTGAGTTAGATTGAGGAGGAGGAATATGAGGAAGAGTAAACCTAATTGGATCAGTGGAGCCCGCGTGGGCCATTTTTGCAGAGGACTTTTTGCATGCAACACTAGAGCAGACTAGATCGAGATCTGAGAGAGGTGCACGCAAACAATATTAGAACTTGAGAAACACTTGAAAGTAGAGAGCATAATCGAATTGTACTACACCTGAGAAATATAGAAACAATAGTGCGATGATCATAAATTAGCCGATGACATGAAGTCAATCAAGTGAATGAAAAACCGAACTGATCAACTTTCCTCTCGGACACACCAAATATGCTGAACTGGTCACTTCACTCGTTTCAACAATGCTCGAGTACTCTCCCCATTTCATTCTCATCTTTCTATTGAGTTCACAATCCCATTCGATTTGCGGCTACCTTGTAACACTCCATTGAGCCGTCTCTTTTTCTCGCCATAAGAGATAGGTCAAACTCGTTCTAGTTCTCTATTGAACTGCGGATGATCTGTTTTTGAGAGAGTTCTCGAGATGGGTAATGGTCCCTCTCTCCTTGCCCTTTCTCCGTAAATGGATATACAGAGCGAGAGATCATTGAGAATCGAGAGAGTCAGACTAAAGTACCCAAGAAAGATTGCAGCCGTTCCAAACTGATGCTCTAGTTTCAAACCTTGATTCGATTAGTACACCATTACTTCCTTTCCTTCAGAAATCTGGCGCCAAGTCAATACTGAAATCAGTCTAGTGGAAGGAAACGGGGAAACGATTCACGAAACAGTTTCGGTCCAACCAACTTCCTCCTCAAAACTTCCTTCTTTCTCCCCTTTGCACGAACCCGGAACTCGATGATAACCATGTACTTCAATAATGTCTCATCGATTCATAAATACTGATCATACATCGCGAGTGCTAATCGATCTAATATAGGTTCTACTTATTACAAAGGCACTCAGGATATGACGGATAGTGTGATGGAAGACTAGCAATCTAAGTAGGTCAATCGAGCGAGACTACGGGGAATGGGGCTGAATACGGTCTTGGGTCTCGAGGAACAGCCTGAGAGAGGGATAACGAGGGGACTGAGACTCTTAGTGATGGGCGGACTTCTTCACTCCAAGGAAATACTCGGCCACTCCAATGAAGTAGACGGTCTGGGCGATTCCGAAGAGGGGAGCGACAACCATCATACGGCATGCGGCTCCCTTGAAGAGTGCTCGAGGTCCCTCCTGAGAGACGATCTTCCTGGAAAGGGGAGGATTGGGGTCAAAGATCAAAGATTAAAGATCAAAGATCAAAAATCAAAGATCAAAGATCAAAGGTCAAAGATCAAAGACTAACATGAATGCATCGACGGGATTCTTGTATCTGACGTCGTTGGCGCCGAGGTTGATCGTCTGCATCCGAGTCTTGATCACTGCAAATATGTAATTAAATAATTAATTAATTAGAAGAATTTGACAAGGAGCAGTACTTTTTAACAAAAAAAATGAAGAATCGTTTCATCTTTTTTATAATGTTTTTTTTGATGATTCATACGGTTCATCGAACATCACTCGACTACAAACATCTTTGTTCAAAGCATTTACAGCTTCATTGTTCCACTGTTTACTTTGAATTACTGCTTAGAGAATGAGGAAGTGTTCCAAACGGTCAGTTTCGTTTTGGAACTTCATAGCTACATTTCTCTCTTTAAAATTGATCAAGAATGGTCAAGTCTAAACGAATTCAATGTAATGTTTACCATCAAGAGGAGTGACAGCAAAGCAAGCGGTGGCTCCCGACACGAGACCAGAGACGAAAGATACCCAGAAGACTGCGTCTCCAGATCCGTCGTTCTTGCGAGGACCCTGGAAATATATATCATATAAAAATCAATTAAAATATTTTAATAGTAATCGGATTCATTTGGAATAGTATTATATGCGCCGTCACACTATTCGCATATCCAGTTTTATTGCCCAAAGAAGTAAACTCCTCAGGCCAAGAACAAAGTTCGTTGCACTCGATACGAAAGTGAAACCACATCGCATATGGATCATCTGCTGGCTTGATGGAGTCACAGGTCAGAGCTTTCGCTTTCTATTCAAATCTTGTGATCTTCTCTTCAATTTCATTCATGTTTTTTAACAGTTGAGATCGAATGAATCATAGTTTCGAACGTTTGAGTAGCCGATTGAAAATTTTCCTCACCATCGAATCGAGGTAAGCGAAGAGCGGGAAGTAGAGAACGGAGAAGGTGACGTCACGAGCGAGAGTGGAGGAGAGGCCCTGAAGATGGTGTTTGATCTCTCCGATATTGATCTTTGATCTTTCAGAATTTTAGCAATTCAAAAATATGTGTTTACCTTGTACAGCCCGGCGAATCCGTACTGCTTGATGATGTTCATCGTAAGTTGAGTGGCCGTGAGACGAGGCTGGCCGGCGACTGCGAAGTGGCTTCGTTAAACTATTTTTCTGGGACTAACGCCTGGTCACCTATAAAAATAGCCACGCATTCGTCAAGGGACAAAGGAAGACATCGGAGCAATATTTTTAATAATTTGAAATTACTGATTTCGGTAGAAGTTTTAATAATTAGTAGAGCAGGTATTACGGTAGATACCAATGGAATTTTTAAAGATTAGAAGATTAAGGATTACGGTAGTGCCTCTTACCCGCGGTTCTTCCGGCATCTTGCATCTGGATCTTGAGCAGTTCCATGGGAGTCGTGATGACGATCTGGCAGAGACCCGCGAGTCCTCCGGCAGCCATTCCACGAAGGACCGAGAGCTTCCTGGGAAGGAGATTAAGGATGATAATCTAACAGTGTGTAATAGAAAAGGACAACCGTGTTTTCGAAGAAATTTTATTAAAAAATTATTAGTGATTCTATTTTATGTCGAAAAATCACCTCTTACGAAACAACTCATAAAAAGTGAGGAAGACTAGTAAGCACTTGATCCAGTGTAAATAGTCGACGCTATGAAACTCACTTCTCTCCGGGTTTGCTCAGTTGATGGCGGAAGAAGTCGTTGGCGACGAGCTTGATAGCCTTCTCAGGAGTGATAAGAAGGATGTTGACGGAGGATCCGGCGTAGAGAGAGCGGAACTTGGCGAATGAGTTGCCTCCTCCAGCAACCCACGTCTTGCGGGCACAATCGGCACTGGAATTGGTAATTGAATAAAAGATTGGCAGTGTTTATATAAAAAAAAGATTGGTAGTGTTTATATAAAAAAAAGATTGGTAGTGTTTATATAAAAACTGATATTTGAACAATTAGAAAGCAAAAGTTATACATTCCGTTGTACAGAGCCTTCCTCTCTATGATTTGTATAAGAAATTCACATATTCGAATAATTGTTAAGAAGAAAGCGTACATTCCGTTGTACTGCGCCTTTCCCTCGATGATTCGTTGATTCTGGAGTCTCGTCTTCACTAAATCGATGGGGAAGACGCAAGTGACGCCGATGATACCCGCAAGGCCGCCTGTGATTAATTAATCGATAAAAAATTAATTCGTAGATGATTATTAAGATGATTGTTCTAATTGTCTCTGGTATGAGTTATTTACAAACGCTACAGTAACCACTGAAGTGTTGCCGTATTCGACCAATGTCGATCGATAACTGACCATTGAGGATCTTGGGGAGGTACGAGAACTGTTGCTGGTCGGCCATTGTGACGCTGGAGCGGCTTCCCCTGAGACATTGATTAATGGGAGGGAGTACGGTAGACTGCCACGCACCGAGGGGTACGGTAGTGACAGTCCAAGAGGAGATAGGTATCGACCGATGGAAACGGCTTGGGTTGGACAAAACAAGCACAAAATGACGTCAACAGAATGCTTTATCTCTATATTATAAATCCCGGAAAATGCGTAAACCAAGATGAAATACAGTAAGCATGAAGCAAAAGAGGAAGGCAACTATCGATTTCCGGTAACCCGTAAATCTAATCCAATTCGAAGGGTACGATACCAATAAATAGGATAATAAATACATTAGTATGCGAACTAAATAATATGCAATTTGACCAGAATGGTAAGGGAAGAATATCCTGAGAGAGGAAAAAGCATCACAATTGCAGCACGTTGGGAGCCATGACAAGTTTCTGCATACTAGATATTATACAATCTCTCAGGGGCTTTTGATAGATTATTAATTGATAATTAGCTAAATTCTTAATTAATTAATGAACAAGAATATTAGTCGAATCGAGGAATCGCTGCTTATCTTCTTCAGTATATTGAGGGGAAGTGGGAGCTGGAAGGGAGGTAGGGACTACTCCTACGAGACAGATTGCCGATTGGATGATGGAATTGATGATCTGAGAGGTCGCGAAGACTCCACCGGCGATTGAACATAGACGAATGAGCAGTTGGAGGAAGGTTCTGGAAAGGGATAATAGTTGCATTTATTGAAAGAAAGATGAATCGGATTCCACCCAGTTGCAGATTATAATTCCATGCATGGCATCTTCATTGTTCATGCAGGATCCTTTACAATTTCTCCCGATACTCACAAGAATGATCTATATTGCATGTTTCATTCCCTTCCTATAGAGGAAAACACAAAGGTCAATCGCCGATAGGGAGGAGAGATTAGTGAGATCGATAGGCGACCTTGTTTTGTTCGGAGGTAATCAGAGGTAAACAACTCACTTGATCTTCTCTCGAATCTCAATGACAGTCGCCGAGAACTCATACTCGATGTAGATTCCACCGTCGGAGTACGTGGAGTCGGACTCCTTCTTCTGTAAAATATATTAAAATTAAATATAGAAGTGACTATACATGGCGTCTAATCTAATACAAGTAGCTGAGAAGCAAATTACTATCAAAATGCGCAAGTAAGCTACTTTGAAGGAATGCGCTGGAAATGCCGAGCAAGTTCCCACAAACTGAGACGATAAAACGACTGTTGCATTCGCCGAGCGATCAAGAGGGTTTGTTTGTTGACAATCGCAAGGGCGCTGCGGGGAGAGAGAGAGTTAATTGGTACTGGCAATCGACCTTCCCTGTGACTACTACCGTAATCAAATTCGATATTCCGCCCTTACCATGAATGTGACGGAGTACTGGTAGGTCATCGTGTATCGATCGAAGATTCCGTGGTAGATCTTGGTGGGAACGACTTTGAGGAAGTACCGGTAGACGTCGTGGCCTGAGGGAGAGGACTACGGTACTCAATTACAGTAAGCTGACGGTTCCCAATAGCCAGCAATTCATATCACATGAGATTAACCACTGGAAGAGAGCTATTAGAGATCAAACAGTCAATGGAGTGAGTGCTAATCTGGGAACACACCCCCTGGCAGGGCTCCTTAGATGTGAGAGGTAGATTGAGGTGAGCAGAGGAGGAGAGGTTCAGGAGATCATAGATCAAAGAATCGATTGACCTACCCGACGCCGATATCTGTTCGGCTCCGGCGAGGGGCGAAACGAGACCAGTGACTCGAGGGCCGAAGTTGAACTGCTCGATGCGATGGGAGATGTTTCGTTGCTCTGGAAAGATCAGAGGTTAAAGAGCAGAGATCAAAGATCAAAGATCAGTCGAAAAGATCAAACATCAACTCACGCGTCTCTCCCTGCTTATGGAAGAGACCATTGCTCAGTGCGACGAGAAACTTCTCCGTCTTTCCCTGCAATGTTTTCTAATTGTTTTAATTTTTAGTTTTCCAATTCTCATTGAATCGATATCTCTGAATCAATTTATGACTACTTCGAATGAATAACTATTTCAATTATTGAAATATTTAGGTTTAAATGTCATTTGAGAATCATTGTCTCCGGGTTCCCGAGTGGAACACCCTTTGAATGCACGAACTACGGTACTTTGGCATTTTGCCAAGTCAAGAATCTCTCCCCTCTGAATGGCCGAATGGAGGAATCCAGATCTTGTATAAGCAAAATAAGTGATTAGAACACCTGAAAAAGATTGGAAACAAGTATAAATCGCTCGCCTTTCTCACTGGGATCCTTCCATGGATTCGGCAGGCGCTTCCCTCGTCTTTCGCCGAAGTGGCGACCATTTGGAACATGCCCATACCCGAAGCGACCATGAAGACCTTGTAATGGATTTTAAAGTATTCAAGTGATCTTAAAGCGAAATAAAGACTATCACGCTCCTCTAAGCTGTCACATTATGGCAATCAACTCATTTGCCTGTCGAACTGGGCCTATGAATCCACATAACAAATCAGCACTAAGCGATACGTTCTATTCAAGCTATTCAGTGTTTCTTTGGTGGATAAATGATTAAAATAATTATAAATAGCAGGATAACTAACAATTTCTCCTCCTCCATCGCCCTTCTTCCTTCTCTCAGCCGTTTCCTTCTCGATCTTGACCGATTCCTCTTGTTGTTTCTCATCGGCGAGATGGCTTAACTTCTCCTCCACGTCGTCTTCCACGTACTCCAACTCAAGGCATATTAATTAGTTAATTAATAGAAGAAAGCAAACAATATTCGTCAAATGGAGCGAGCACCTAGTACCAACCATCGGCTAGACTAACGTTCGTTAGCCTAATCAATAATCGCGCAACTGACCTGAAGTCAGGAATGAAGAGCAACAGGACGCGCGGCCTAATCGATACCCAGAAACTCGCGTTAGCGCTTATCTTGCATACACCGAAAACGTCCGTTGAGTCGAGGCGCTTGAGATAAGAAACTAAAGAAGAAGGGAGGAAACCCGAGAGGCTCCGACAATGAAAAGCTAAATCTGACAGATTCGAATATGCAATTCTTTCTGACTTCTCTAAATTGAATTTAGGGGCAGGTGTGAGATCCAAGACTATGTAACAGAAGTAGTTGCCAGTGGGAGAAGAGGGGATCAGACGATGTTCCCTCTGGGGGCTCAATTAGATCAACGAGCACACAACTAAAGACCAAAGGGCGTCGATAATAGATGATACCCCTTGATGAATATTCATTTATGTACATATTAAGAAATTAATAAATGAATACACTGACATCCTCCAATCCTCTCATTCCATCCGCGTGCATTCGTGCGTGTGCGTGACGGAGAATCGTCCAGTACAGTTCTTCCTCGTCTGTGAACTCGAATCTGAAAGGAATCGATGAAGCAAAGCGATTTTATGCGCACTATCTTGGATGATATTCAAGGGAAAGACTCGAGCATCATTGAGTAAGGGAGGAAACGACGACTGGTAAAGTAAAGTAATATTTCGCCCACAATAAAATCAATGGAACTCGATGGAACAGCTGGTTCTAGAAGATTCTAGTAACGTTCTTCTATTCCCTCGTGCTACACTAAGAAGATGTCTAGAACCTGCGATCTCTGGCACAAACTAGTAAACAATGAGGCGATCTCTCTCACTTGAAGCAACTGCCAATAACAAAATCACTTCCCGACCAGTGAACACACGTGCGTCAATATTCTCAAGGAGCGTTTCAAAACTTAATTGGATAATGAATTCGATATTCCCAGCCAGTAAAATAAGTCTGAAATGCTTCAAGAGGAAGGGATACTATGAAGCACCTCCAGTCATGAGTAGAAGGACCTGTTGACGTTAATGGGAGGAATGAACGTGAATTCTCACCTCGACGGTGACTTCGTAATCCCCTCGACGTCCTTCTGATCGTCGATGGCGTCGTTCGTTGAGGCTACGGAGAGAGCATTGCACGGAGTGGCAACGACGAAGTCCATCTTGAGAGGAGGACGTCTGCAAGGCGTGCTTCATGATTGAAAGTTTGAAACATAATATATTTTTAATTGAATATAAATTTATTAAATTTAGTATAAAATGTTCAATTGGCATGAACTCTATAATAGACGACTAACTCATGGAGGTCGGTGTCGACACTGAATCGGTAGTCGTACTGCTTGCGACCGAAGAAATGCGAGTGACACTCAGACACGACGAGGATGAATATGACGACGAAGGAGAGGAGAGAGACTGAAAGGGAGGTGGATTATATATAAAAGAAGTAATAATATATAATTACGGCTAAAGAAGAGAGCTAAAGATCAAAAGAGGGCTTAGACCAACACTAGCGATGCCAAACGCGATATTTCATGTAAAATATCATTTTTAAATATAAATATTGCAAAGATAAGATCGCTTGTTATCCAAGGAAGTCGATAACCACTCGATAATAATTTTAATTAATATAATTAATGAAATACTAACGATACAACGAAACACTTACTTAGTCCGGCCGTGCTCCTCTTCTCTTCTTGGACATTCTCGGCTACTTTACTGAATCCATCGAGATTCTCGACGAAACCTGAGAGGAGGAAGTATTTATAGGGCACTTGAAGACATTTGTTTGGGAATGGCACCTAGCGAACAACGTTTGACACCCAGGAGACAGTCATAAGTCGGGCTACACACGCTTCATTACTTAACTCGCTCTGCTCAAGCACATTATTGATTTTCTTCACTGCCAATCGACGCGGGAGTGTGTACTGGCGAAACGCAACTTGAAAACTAATAAGAATAATAAAACTCGCACAAGCAGCTCGAGTGAAACGCCAACTACACGTCACTTGACTGCGCTCCAACATACACCCCATTTTCGAAGGGGAAATCATTCTATTCGATGAAAGGTACCTGTAAGACCCGTCCTTCTCTGCCGTAGACCCGATGTACTCATCAAAACGACCTTAAAATCGTCTAGTTAACGATATATGTAAGCCGAAACAAAAAGCCAACTGAAGAGCGTCACTATGCTCACCCACGGAACGGTTTATTATGGGTCATGTGGTTGGGGCAGATTCGTAATTTGTTCTTTGTAAATTATTATTTGAACTATTTCCACTCAATTCGCGCTATATAATTTACATTAATATAATATTAAAAATATAATACATGACAGCACTAGCGAGAATTACCTTGAAACACACATATTTATATATAAAATCAGTTCGCGATGTTTTGTGTGTGATTGAGTGTTATGGTTAGTCGTATGCGGACTTTCGATTTTACGGCGATAAGCATAATCAAAATCAGTTTTAATTCCATCATTTATTGTTTTGATCGCCTGAAATCATGGGCTGTGTGGTCCCCAGCCTAGGTGGCATCTTTCCGCCTCGTTTGTAGCAGTTTGGGCTCATAATTTCGATCGCTTTTCAAGGAAATGTCGGCGGCCGGCGACGGAACTCCTCCAAGCAACGAGCAGCAACTGCAGCAACAACCTCAGCAGGAGCAGCAACATCATGAGGTTGAGGTGTGTTATTGTAGTATGTTCCTAATCACTTTCATGCTGATTGACATCGTGCGAACACTGATGTGTTCATAAATATTTATAAAGATTTGTTTCTAACTAAATAATTCACGAGATAAAAATTAAAATTCCATAAATTAGATGCATTTACAAAGATTTTTTTTCGTTTTTCAGTCGCTACGCCATCTCGCTGAACAATGCGTTCGTGAATTACTATTTGAGGTAGAGTATATATTTTCTTTATTAAAAAGGAAAATAAGAAAAACTTAAATCAGTGCAAGTATGACATAGCTCTTAATGGAAGTACTACTTTTAGCAAAAGAAATTTCACTTAAATATATTTCAAAAGATATTTGGAACTGAATGCGCTTACAATATGATCATAATTAACGCAATTAGCGGCAGCAGCACTTCGCGTCCTTTTGCCGACGATGAACCACACTCTCATTCTAGAATCATTCTAACCTTTTGTTACAACCATGTTGATCATCTCTTAAAATGTCCAGTCACTTTCACCTGTAATGCGACTGACACAATCATGCGGGTTCTGAAGTCCATTACAACCTTTTCATTGTTCTCACATTCCTTTGCTAGGTATTCTTTTATAGCAATCGATATATAGTAGTCAAAAAACAGGAGTATTAAACTTCGCATTTGTTCAGCGAGATCAACTACAAGATCTACTCGAGAAATCTAGACGTTTTGCACAAGAAATGACACAACATCTCGAGGAGCTTCGAGGAGCTGCAGCTACTTTGGTAATTTGTTTAAGAGATTCCAGCTAATATTCGACTCATCGAGATTTCCAGGTTAAATCATAATATTATATTTTGGATATCCTTCTTACCAGACTTTTTGGTTTAGGCGCTTAGTCGCGCGGCAGCCGCTCCAGCCGTCGCCCCTGTCGCTACTCTCCCTTCCAACACTGCCTCCACGCAGCCCGCATCATCTCGATCACCCGTCTCTGCCGTGGCATATCGAACTGTCCGCAAGCACACTCGTACGCTCGGTACAGCGACCGATGGTGAGTTGATATGGAAGGATCTGTTTGCTCTGTTTCTGTAGGGGTACGGTAGTGAGGAGAAGAGAAGTGTATGTAGAATAGAGAGGGGAAGAAATGGATTCAGGAGGTGGAGGCAATGTGATTCAATCATATCTCGAATGAAAACGCTGATTTAAAATCGAGAATTTATCTTGACAGGCCCAGCTGCCAAGAAAGAGAGAGCAGACGAGGAAGAGCTGCTGGCGATAATCGCCCAGCTTGAGAAGGAAAAGGAAGAACTGAGGATTGATGCAGAGTCTAGGGAGAGAGCTCTGCGTGAGAGAGCAGAAGCGGCAGAAAGGGAGAATGGCCAACTGAAGGAGGAGATGAAAGAGGTTAGTGCAGTTGTTTAAACACGACATTGTTCTTGTGAGCATACCATGTTCCCTCCTGACGCCCAGCAATTGATTGCATTGCAGATGGCAAGCAAGGGACGAGCAGCCCCTGTAGTGGACAACGACAACGTTTATGCTTAGAACCGACTAATTACTGGTCAATCCCCGCCTTTTCCCTTGTCTCTCTTCCTTCTTACTGCCACCTTCCCACTCCCGACCAATGATTGGCCCTATTCTGTTGACTTTCGATTGTATCTTGTTCTCATGAGCATTTATAAGTGAATAAATCTTCAAAATAATTAGTTTGCAACCTTCATGGCTCTCCCTGAATTGTCAATACTGTCAATCTTCAACATATCTTCAACAGTTCTAATTCAAGGATCTCGTTAACTTCCCTCTCTCTTCAGATAGCGTGTGAAACAAATAGAACATCAGGAGAATCCGATAATGTCAGGTGCGAAAACAGGAAATGGAGAGCTTACTGTTGGGTACGGTAGTACTGAGGAGAGAGTATACTTAGAGTATGGTTGTACGAAAGGAGAGGTTACTGTAGAGTACGGTATGGCGGAGGGAGAGGTTACTGTACAGAACGGTAGGGCGGAGGAAGAGGTTACTGTAGAGTACGGTAGTGGGGGAGAGGTTACTGTACAGTACGGTAGTTGGGGAGAGGTTACTGTTGGGTACGGTAGTGCTGAGGGGAAAGTATACTGTAGAGTACGATAGTGGGGAATGGAGAGTTTACTGTAGGGTATAGTAATGAGGAAGGGAGATTTACGGTAGGGTACGGTAGCGGGGAGGGGAGAGGCTACTGTAGGGTACGGTAGTGGGGAGGGGAGAAGTTACTGTAGGGTATAGTAATGTTGGGTACGGTAAAGCGGAGGGAAGAGGTTAGCGTAGGGTACGGTAGTGGGAAAGGGAGAGTTTACCGTAGGGTACGGTAGTGGGAAAGGGAGAGTTTACCGTAGGGAACGGTAGTGGGGACGGAGGGAGAAGTTAGCGTAGAACAAAGTAGTAAAGAGGGAAGAGGTTACGGAATGGTACAGACGCGAAAAACAAAACAAAAAACGAAATTTGATGTTTTTTAAGGGAAAGATCGCTTCTTTTTAATTTTCAGAAGATCTCTTGAAGAACCCGATCAATCCCGGCCGTGTTATTCATGGTCGATGTGAGTTGTTTCTCGTTCCATTATTTTGACCAAGTGGTATCCTTGTTTCCTAGAGAAGTTTTCTAGTGTTCAACGGTAGAGTTAAACCAGTCGAGAAGAATTGTGGAAGATCTTAAACCCTCATCCCTCTTTCCCTCTTCATCCCCTCTATCGACCCCTCCCGTTCCCTTCAATCCTTCCTCCATCTCTCCCATCGATATTGTCTTTGGCTTCAAGATGCAATCCATTACAGCATTTCTCCATCCATATTATTTTAATGTTCGTTAGATACAATCGGCAAAGAACTCGGGAGTGGCGCGTTCAGTCGTGTCTATCGCTGCACAGACATGACCTCAAAGGCACAGAGGGTGATTAAGGTTAGTAGAAAGGTGTTGCTCGACAACTTCGACAACGCTTTAGCATGCATACAAAACACAGTGCACATTCAGATCACTCACGAAACTGAGAGAACCATGCATTCTTGAAGAGAAGAAGGCTTTGGACGCCATCAGCGAGCATCTTGGAGGGAGGAAGTGAGATCCTTCTATTTTCCCGTCATTTCCTCCAATGGTTAAAGTTGTGGCACTTGTGGAGTTCCCCGGAAGAATGGATGTGTTTCGCTCATTCTATAATTTGTATTGCTCTAAGCAGGGATGGTGGTCGGGGTGGATGGTAGATAAACACTCTTCCGGTGAACTCCGCAGGTACCAAAGTTGTCTCACACAGAATCCATGGACAATTATTTTGCAGCATACCGATAATTCGGTACTTCGAGCGATCCGAGATCGAGCTTTCTACCGTGAGGAAGAGCCATTTTGTTGTGATGGAGGAGCTTGGGCCGAGCACTTACGACGTGCTCGTGAGTAGACTTGGGACAAAGAGATTGTGTTTGATCGTGAACAGTTGTGCTACTGTTTCTAATTCAGTGTCTGAACAAAGGGATGCCGTTTCCTCCCGAACAAGTGATCGAAATGACCCAACAGCTGCTGGAGGCTCTCAGATTTCTGCATGATGTGAGTAGATAATTAGGCAAAAGTTCAAGAAACTCGGGAAGTATCAGTCAAAGCCGGCTAGCACAACTCTTGTACTAATGCGACCACTTAGACCGCAAACGTCGCCGTAACGTCGCCGCCGCCATTTTTTTAGATGTGAATGTAAAATCATAATGGCAACTGTGATGATTATCCGTGCTCAGGACTGCCATATCATCCATAGTGATCTCAAGCCGGATAATATCCTCTTCGTCAGCAGAAAGTACAGGGAGGTCGAGGTCAACTCTGCGATTGGGGTGAGTACTTGTTGCTGTGAACCTGTGATTATGGGAGAAGAAGGGATTACATCGCACCTTATGCATAGTTACATGGGTGTACTAGTCAGAGGAGAACGCAAAAGACAATGAATCCAAAGAGAATAGAACCCTCGACCATCGGATCACTTGACGACAGCTATATCCACTGAGCTATACCCCCATACTCGGTTATTCTCTCCTCACAGACATACTACAAGAACGCCGAGACGTATCGTGTGATGGACAGCGCCCGAATCCGCCTCATCGACTTCAATTGTGCTATAATGAAGGACAGTCCGGTCAGATCAAAATCCTTTTCTTAATCCACCATTCTGATTGGAGAACAGAAATCACAAAACAATTTCAGATGTGTAACCACCTACATGGAACCCCTGTTGTCGACCACTATCGCCCACCTGAACTCTACCTCCGTAAGTTCCGCATCGATTTTGGCTGATTAGAGGTGCGACCAGTCAAAACCGCGTGCGATAGCTTGTTAGAAGGAGCGAATTTCAGATCTCCCCTTCGCCGAGAAGATCGATATCTTCGGCGCTGGAGCGCTGGCCTTCGAGTTCTTCCGAGGCTGCAACTTTACTGTCTCGCAGCCCGAATGGGAGGCACGCATCATTTCCATTTACTCAGTCAAACCAGCAAAAAAGTCCGATGTGTGATCGGGTATCGAAATGTTTGGCGTTTTTTTTATTCAGGACATCGTTCATTTCAGGAATACGCATACATGCAAACACTAATCCTCGGCATGCCGCCGAAGGAAATGCTGGCTGAAGCAAGTAAGAGGTGTGTTGTGCATGGTTTCACATCCGCCGACTTCAATTGACCCTCGAAACAAATAATCTCAATACTTTCAGGAAGCGGCAAGAAATCGTTCGATTTAAAGGTTTGAGGAACGAGTACAAGTACTACGTGTGTCTCGTGGAGTCACACAAGATTGAGGAATCGACCATCTACGAAATGCGATGCCCACTCGCAAAAAGAACATGCGCGCCGGGAGCTTTTCCACTGCAGGTAATGAACAAAAGATGTTCAAATGTGCAAAATGCAATAAGAAATCGTTCACAAAGACATATCCAGACGACTCACTGAGCTCAGAACTCTTAACTTCATCATTTCAAATGAGTAAAATCAAAGATCAGGGAAATGCATTCTCTCTTGCAGTACTACTTCAAAGGTCTCCCTGAGGAATCGCGAGGAGCTGAGATTTACGATCTTCTGAGGAGACTCTTGACCGTGGTGAGTCCTACGAGTTAATAATACTTGATATAAAACGTATGAATATGTCTTATTAAGCAAATTGTTATGTTTGTTCGATTATTAGAATGAACGGGTTACAGGATCCCAGTGGACGTCCTACTGCCTCCGACGCACTTCGCCATTCCATTTTCCAGCCGCAATCGAGTCCAACCACCGCAGTTGCTGGACCACCGTCGAGAAAGGTCGGTTTGAACAAAGATCAACTGCAGAATGCTCAAGAACTTTCTAGAAACCCTTCCGTACCCACCTCTCCCCTTCTTACTTATTTTCATTCCATTTCCTCTCCACTCCTTCCAACTCCCCCTCTCCACTCCTATCCTTCCTCTTCTTCCTTCTTTCCTCCCCTGTCTTCTCCTCCTCAATTTTCACTCGATCACAACTCTCCTCCCTCTCTTCCTCTCCTCCTCCTCTGCTCTCCTTCTCAAATTTCACAGAGACAAGATCAATTGAACTTGTTTTAATTACAGCGTCGACAGGAATCTGCGGCCTCCTCAAACAAGAGATCCAAGGCGGGTGAGGCATCAATAGAGGACCTCAAAGAGATCCTCAAGAACATCGCACCTTTGAACATGCGCCTGCACATCAAAGACGAGAACTTTCTGCTCAAGAGGATTTCCCCAGTGAGAATTTTAGATTTTCTATTTCTGTAGACTGAGAGGTGTTGTTTCCATCTTAGCTTGTCTTTGTCTTAGCTTTAGCTTGTCTCTATTCTGAAGTGGCATTTCCGATGCTGACCAATCTGAGACGAGGATTTTTGCCCGAGGTAGTCAAGGAGGAAGAGAAGGAGGAGAGGTTGTGGAGACTGAATGACGAACTGACTGAGCGGAGATTGGCCATTCGAGTCCTGGGAGGAGCAGAATTCGAGGTAGATATTAGAATATTTCTCACACTATTGGATAGTCTAGCCTCAGAGATCTTGGTCAGACACCCAGTTGGCATTTGCCTTAACTCATTCCTATTTAGATATTTCGCAGAGTTGATGGTCGGGGATTAGTTTAGACCCACTAGACAAATACTAAAAAGTTTAATTAATTCGAACAATGAAATCGTTGAGATCGTGAACGAGAAGGACGGTTGTCTCCCGCCTCTGCCTTATGGACAACAACTTGATATGACTCCGAGATTTGTGGATGTGAGTCGTTCCTAGGACTTTATTCGGGACTGATCGTCAGTACGAACTTCAGCTCTTGCCCCTTCCTTCGTTCGATGCTCTACTGGATAAGGGACCGCTCAAGCAGTTTCGAGATGATGAGGTGCATTTCATTGGTTGCAAATAATTCTTTGAAGTAGAGGATGTTGCCACTTCCGCTAATTAATTCCGCTATGGATATCAACATTTCGAATCGCTGTCTGTAGATCAACCAGTTTTGCTGTTGTTTCCATAGCAGCACTTCTCACGTGTAGTTTCACAATTATCTATTGCAGCTCAATCAACTCGAACATCACCACTTCATCTCTGAGCACGGAAAGCGGAACCTCATGTATGTGTGAAGACAACATAGATTCCACGCCTCTTGACGATTCTTCCTTTCGCCAAGAGAGTACACAGAGGGGCTTAGACAAAAGCGGCTTGAGTATCTGAACCATCTGTGTACCATCTAGGAAGTGGAGATGATAACGTACAAAGGGACGATTTGCAGCAGTCACTCGTTCATTTCCGTGGAGGTGCACCGTTCACGACACGAAAAGTGGGAACTTCGAGTGAGACAGAAGGTCGAAGCGGGCAAGAGGATTATGAGAGTGGAAGGAGAGGTAACCTATCCGTTTTTAGTATTGCACAAGTATTGATCACCAATAGTGTTCATTGCGAACAATTGATTTGGCCTGGTCAAAGTATCACAAACCAATTCCAGCTGGTCGGCGATGGTCGGGCTACTGCGTACAGAGAAGAGGAAGCATGCGAGGTCAGATTATTTGCTTTCTTTGATTAGGAAACAGTTCAGAGTGTGAACAAGAAACCCCATGGACGAACCAGCAAAATCGAAAAGAGATCGATTTCTCTTCTCAGTGTTAAAAGTATCAGTATCAGTATAAATTTATTTCCTCTCAGTGTGAATGAAATAGATAAAAATACCATTCAAGGTTCTCTTCTTCATGAACTTCATTCAACTGGAAGATGGCCGATTCCTCGATCGAACGGAGCACTTCGACTACTCAAGATACCTCATTCAATCGGTTAGTAGGATTACTTACGACCCGTTTATGGAATCCTAGCATTCGTAATACATGCAAAGGTAACTCTGCACTTCCATTCACGAATGAGAAGGAATCATTTTACGGAATACTCCGGTGTCGTGAGAAAACGTTGATCGAATAGTCTAATTCTCTGAGTATATATTGCATTCGAAACTCGAATTTCCAGTGCCTTCCGAACTGTGAGTTCGAAGAGGATCTTGATGAGAATGGAGAACGAGCAGTTTATGTGAGGGCCAAGACGGAGATTGCGGCTGGAAAGGTAAGGTGAATGAGATTTGAGCACTGTATGGGGAAGAAACTCAATTTTTTGAATCAAATGCGCCTTAAAAATATCGAAAAAGAACATAGGAGCCTCAATCTTTTCGTTTTCACTCACGTACAAATTGCAGAGTCTCACTCTCGACTTCTTTCCTCAAGCAAAGAAGTGCAGCAAGATACCGGTATGTCGATTCGTTAACCCATTGCGCGGAATAATAAACTGAAAAATGGATCTTGCTTTTCTAGAAGCTGATTGGAGACTACATCGAGTGCAGTTGTGGCAAGAAGTGCCGGAAGATACTGTGGAAGCAAGGAAAACTCGGGAAATCTGGAAATGATGAACCACTCCCGGTAAGCAAATAATTATATTGGATCAGGCACGATTCTTAAAAAAATGATCGATCGAGGGAGCCATACACATTGCGGATTCGCGTACATAACGTGCACTTCCTGTCTAGAATAGGAGGAAGTAAAATGTATCGACCATTCCTGATCATATTTCAGACGACGCATTCGGAAGAGAGAAACGACGCCGTAACTACGAGAGAACCAGTGATGAAGACCAAGAAGAAGAACAATACTCAAAACAAAGCGAACAATGCAGAACGCAAAAACGGCAGAATCCGGAAGTAGTCCGTGTAACTCGAATTCGACCCCTTTTCGATGAGAGACACAAAGAAGTAACTCGACTAAACATTCCTAAATTTATCGTTATTGTTTTGTTCATTTTCTGTTTCGTTTACATGTTGTTGATATGCCTGTCTTTCTTTGTAGGTACTCCCATTTCCCTCCTGGCCTTTCGCCCCTCTTTTCTACCTGCCGTTCTTCTCAACTGTCTTTCCAGTTATAGATAGTTTAATGCAATGTCATCAGTAATACAGATAGTTCGATATAGTTCGGTTCTTCAAATCACGTCCAAAACATCCTCGATATACAACCTTTACTCAATGATAATCAAAGACTATAAAAACATCTCAATGATGACTTTCCGTCTCATTCATTCCTCTCACAGGATGGATAATATTGTATCCCACTTGTCTCATTCGTCTCTCCCTCAGTTTACTCGAGGAAGAATACTACCGAAAAGATAAAGATGGATGGGAAGGCTATGCAAAGTCGATCAAATCATCTAAATGGTGACTTTCCGGCTCACTCCTCCCACAGGAGGGATAATATACTCTCCCATTTCTCCCTCCGGTTAGTCGTTCTAAAAGATAGAGAAGGATGGGAAGGTCTGTAGTTAGGGAAGGGCGATGGAGTCTGAAGAGTACGGTGGAAGGGGTACTGTAGTCAGGGAAGGGCGATGGAGTCTGAAGAGTACGGTGGAAGGGGTACTGTAGTCAGGGAAGGGCGATGGAGTCTGAAGAGTACGGTGGAAGGGGTACTGTAGTCAGGGAAGGGCG
>LS505001.1:22910-38859 GCA_900490845.1 Pristionchus japonicus | reverse complement strand
CAGGGAAGGGCGATGGAGTCTGAAGAGTACGGTGGAAGGGGTACTGTAGTCAGGGAAGGGCGAGCGAGTATGTGGTATAAGGCCGTAGGTCAAAGAAAGGTGAGAGAGCATGCGGAATGGCGAGGGATGTCAGAGAAGGGAATCAATCGAACCATCGAATTCGATGGCGAGGACATCGAATTGGTTCGAGGAGATCGATCACTTTGCATATCCCCCTCTTCCTTTCGAGACTCTCGAAAGGGAGAGAGCGAGCGAGAGAGAGGGTTCGAAGGCTTCGAATTCGTACTTGCAACCCTAATATCCTCTCCCATTCGTCTCATTCGTCTCCCTCCGTTTAGTCGATCATTCCCCTCTTCCACCTGCATACCTAGCCCGATCGGGATCCCTTTGCATGACAGAAGTGAGAAGTGGGGAGACTGCCCAGTTGGTATCTAATCCTTCATACTTGTCACTCGATTGCCTCACATCCATCGCGCTCTCTCTCTCTCTCTCTCTCTCTCTCTCTCTCTCTCTCTCTCTCTCTCTCTCTCTGTCTCTGATATGACAAACAGCCCTTTCATCTCTCAAGGTACGAATATGATCTCGCTGTCGGTACCCTCTTTCATCTCATTAGTCTCTTCTGCTAAAGTCCAGCCCACCTTCATGCATATCATTTCCATACCCAATCATAAATTCGCCTTCCTCTTCTACTACATTGCTATCTCAGACAAGACGCGCTAATCGCATTCGATATCGCGACTAGCACCGTGAAGTCTATGGCAGCTTATATGTAGTAGTATAGAGGATGACAGTTACCGTAAACCATGGGGAATACATAAGATCAAAGATCAACTTACGCGTCTCTCCCTGCTTGTGGAAGAGGCCCTTGCTGAGAGCGACCAGAAAATTCTGCGTCTTTCCCTGCAATGATTTGAAATTGTTTTCATTTTCTGATTTCCAATATCCATTGAATCGATATTTCTGAATCTTTGTATGTCTAATTTGAGTGAATAACTAGCTCATCTATTGATATATTTAAGTTTGAATGCCATTCGAGAATCATGGTATCCGGGTTCCCGAACGGATCTCCCTCTGCGTGCACGAACTACGGTACTTTGGCATTTTGCCAAGTCAAGAATCTCTCCCCTCCGAATGGCCGAATGGACGTATCCAGATCTTGTACAAGCAAAATAAGTGATAAGAACACCTGAATGTGATTAGAAACAAGCATAAATCGCTCGCCTTCCTCACTGGGATCCTTCCATGGATTCGGCAGGCACTGCCCTCGTCTTTCTCTGTAGTGGCGATCATTTCGAGCATGCACATGCCCTGAGCGACCATGAAGACCTGGGAATGGGGTTTCCAATATCCAATTAAAATATTAATGCATATCAGACTGTTACGCTCTTCTTAACTATCCCTTGGTGGTAACCAGTTGTCGAATTTGATTGGTGATTCAACCCAGTAAATCACCACTGAGCTATACATTCTATTCAAGTTATCCAGTATTTCTTCGATGCCTTAATTATTAAAGTGAACTCACGTGTATCAATAGTCTCAAGGAACGTTCTGAAAACCTACTCACATAAAGATTCGACATTCCCAACCAGCAACAGGAATCGGTTATGTTAGAAAGTGAAGGTAAGTGATGAAACACATCGCTTCATTAGAAGAAGAAGGGCCTCGTTGATGTTAATGGGAGGAATGAACGTGGATTCTCACCTCGACGGTGACTTCGTTATTCCCTCGACGTCCTTCTGATCGTCGATGGCGTCATTCGTTGAGGCGACGGAGAGAGCATTGCACGGAGTGGCAACGACGAAGTCCATCTTTAGGGGAGGACGTCTGCAAGGCATGATTCATGATTGAAGGTTTATTACCAGATTCAAATAAAATATATTTTAAATATTAATATATTGTTATTTTAGCGTATAATGCGTGTACAATTGCATAGATGACTAACTCATGGAGGTCGGTGTCTACACTGAATCGGTAGTCGTACTGCTTGCGACCGAAGAAATGCGAGTGACACTCCGATACGACGAGTATGAAAATGACGACGAAGGAGAGGAGAGAGACTGGAAGGAAGGTGGATTATATAAAAAAAAGGAAGGAATAAAATATAACTATGGCTAAAGAAGAGGGCTAAGGGTCAAAAGAGGGCTTAGACCAACACTAGTGATGCCAAATGCGATATTCCATGTAAAATATCATTTTAAAATATAAACATTGCAAAGACAAGATCGTTTTGCATCCAAGGAAGTCGAAAACCACACGATAATAATTTTAATTAATGATAATTAATGAAATACAGACGATACAACGAAACACTTACTCAACCCTGCCGTGCTCCTCTTCTCTTCCTGCACATTCTCGGCTACTTTACTGAATCCATCGAGATTCTCGACGAACCCTGAGAGAAGGAAGGAGTTATAGGTTATCTGAAGGCGGATAATTAAGAACGGTACTCAATAAACCCCTTTTGGCTCCAAGTAATAAGTCATAAGTAGGGCTACAAACACTTCTTTGCTGGACTCGCTCTATTCGGGCACATTATTGATTTTCCTTACTGTCTATCGACGCGGGATTGTGTTCTGGCGAAACGCGACTTATCAACCACTCACAAATATAAATCTCGCACAAGCAGCTCGAATTAAACGCTAGCTACACGTCACTTGATTGCACTCCAATACACACCCCATTTTCGAAGGTAAAATCAATCAATTCGATGAAAAGTACCTGTCAGACCCGTCCTTCTCTGCCGTAGACCCGATGTACTCATCAAAACGACCGGAAAAACGACTAGTTAACGATATATGGAAGCCGAAACAAAAAGCCAACTAAAGAGCGTCACTATGTTTAGCCACGGAACGGTTTATTATGGGTCATGTGGTTGGGGCAGATTCGTGATTTGTTCTTTGTAAATTATTATTTGAACAATTTCCACTCATTTCGTGCTATATAGTAGACATTAATACAATATTAAAAAATAATACATGACAGCGATAGCGAGAATTGCCTTGAAACACTCGAATACAAATGTAAAATCAGTTCGCGATGTTTTGTGTGTGATTGAGTGTTATGGTTAGTCGTATGCGGACTTTCGCTTTTGCTGCGATAAGCATAATCAAAATCAGTTTTAATTCCGTCATTTAATGTGCCTTTCGCTTGAAATCTTTGGCCGCGTGGTCCCCAACCTAGGTGCCATCTTTCAGCCTCGTTTGTAGCAGCTTGGGCTCATAACTTGGATCGCTTTCCTAGGTAATGTCGGCGACCGGCGACGGAACTCCTCCAAGCAACGAGCAACAACGGCAGCAGCAGGAGCAGGAAGAAGAACAAAGGCGCCATATGGTGTGTTATTTTACTCTGTTGCGTTTCTATTCACTTTCTTGCTGATTGTCATCGTGCGAACTCTGATGTGTTTTCATTTGTTATTGCAATTTGAATCATTAGAATCTAGTGATGCTAATGTGTATCCCACGATTTCTTGTCTTTTCTCCTGTGGCATGATTGTTCACAGACGCTCTAGGCATTTAAAGCTTACGAACTTGTAATGTAATTGTTTTTTTTCAGTTTGAACTGATGGCCGAGTTTGAAGGATTCATCAGTGAGGCGGATGAGCGAGAAGCCGCTCGAAGGCTTCAGGAGCACAACCTTCCGCCCAATTTACTGGTAGTTCTTTCAATCGTTTCCGACACAGCCACTTTTATTCAAATCCTTCAAATGTATCATCCAAATATTCACTGCTCTTTGCGTTATCCAATATGCCCTATTGCTCATGTTTAAATATGTCTTCAGAATGGAACCGATGGAACTGACGGTGCGGCCGCGACCGCCGCGGTCGCCCCTGTCCCTGTCGCTCCTATCGCCTCGAGTGTTGTCTCCACGCAACCCACGTCTTCTGGAGCACCCAATGGTGAGAGTAACGGTGGACAGTTCGATATGGAAGGGTGTTTGCTCTGGCTCTTGATAAGAAAGAGACTATATAAGGGTTCATTCAAATTTTGAATTGATTCAAAATCAAGAAAGTATCTTGACAGGCTCAGGCCCAGCTGCCAAGAAGAAGAAACTCGACGAGGAGCAGCTCCTGGCAAGAATCGCCCGTCTTGAGAAAGAAAAAGAAGCGGCGGAAGCTATGGCTAATGGCCTCTTCGAGAGAGCAGTATTGGCCGAGTTCGAGAGGGAGCAAGTGAAGAAGGAAAGGGAGCAAGAGAAGGAGGAGAAGAATGCTCTGGAAAAGAAATATAGAAGAGCCCTCATGATGGTTAGTGTCTTCGTGTTTATATACGGTATTATTCTGCTTCTTTTCTCATTTTATGTGCATTACTGACTCCCATCAACTGATTTTATTGCAGATGGCTAGAAACAAGGGAGAAGCACCGGCAGTGAACGACAACAACGTCAGTGCTTAGAGAGAACCTCGACTACCTGACCACTCGTCTTCTTCTATCTCTCTCTCTCTGCCCTCCTTGCTGCCTCCTTCGCATACCCGACCGATTCTTAACTCTATTCGATTGGCATTCGATTGTATCTTGTTATCATGACCATTTTTAAGTGAATAAATTTTTAAAGTAACTTGTTTGCAATCTGGCTCTCCGAATTGTCACTGTCAATGTCAATATCTGATTGAAATCACTACAGTTTCTTGACTTCTCTTATCCATGGATATATCGATTTAACGATTAACAGCAGATAGGGAGTACGGCAAGGGCGGAGGAGCTCATTGGGAAGAGGTTACGGTAGGGTACGGTAATGAGTAGGAAGAGGGTTACGGTAGGCACGGTAACGAGGAAGGGAGCGGTTACGGTAGGGTACGGTAACGAGGGAGTGTATAGGATACGGTAGGGTACGGTAATGAGTAGGAAGAGGGTTTCGGTAGGCACGGTAACGAGGAAGGGAGCGGTTACGGTAGGGTACGTTAACGAGGGAGTGTATAGGATACGGTAGGGTACGGTAATGAGTAGGGAGGGGGTTACGGTAGCACCGTAACGAGGAAGGGAGCGGTTACCGTAGGGTACGGTAACGAGGGAGTGTATAGGATACGGTGAGGTACGGTAGTGAGTAGCGGGTGTTACGGTAGAGTACGGTAGTGGGGTGGGGAGAAGTTACTGTAGGGTGCGGTAGTGGGGGAGAGGTTATTGTAGGGTACGGTAGTGGGCAGGGGAGAGATACTGTAGTGTACGGTAGTGCGGAGAGATAGGATACGGTAGGGTACGGTAGTCAGGAGGGGATAGGTTACGGCAGGGTACGGTAACGAGGGAGTGTATAGGATACGGTGAGGTACGGTAGTGAGTAGCGGGTGTTACGGTAGAGTACGGTAGTGGGGTGGGGAGAGGTTACTGTAGGGTGCGGTAGTGGGGGAGCGGTTATTGTAGTGTACGGTAGTGCGGAGAGATAGGATACGGTAGGGTGCGGTAGTCAGGAGGGGATAGGTTACGTTAGGGTAGGGTTAATCGAATGCGGATTTTCCATTGGATAAGTTTAATCAAAGTCCGCATAAATTCCTTCAAACTGGGCTAATCACTTGAATTATTCAGTCGCGTAGTCCACCTCACCTTTCATCCTCGTTCCCTACACTTTTTGCTGAGTTCCGCTCTTAATCTTCGATCGCATTTCAGGTAATGTCGGCGGCCGGTGACGGAATTCCTCCAAACAACGAGCTGCAACAACAGCACCAACCGCAGCAGCTACAGCAAGAAGAGCAGCGGCTGCATCGGCTCCATTCGGTGTGTTTTTATTATGTTGTGTCTCTTATCACTTTAAACTGCCATTATCTGAACTCTGAAGTGTTTATATTTGTTATTCTAACAAAATAACTCACCAGACAGATAAAAGTGAGAAATTAACGCCATCATCAGGCTCAAAGCGCTCGGCGATTATAATTTGAGGTCCAATTAAAACTTTTTAAATCATCATTTTGATATTAAACAAAACAGCCGCTGTTCGTGCCCTGATGCCAATGTTGAATAGCCATACAGCCCCCCCTTCCTCCCGGATTTTTAGAACCGGAGATTAGTACAATATTTAAGCAATTTGAATCTATCGAATCTAGTGATAATACTGCACTCTAGGCATTTGAAGCTTTCGAACTTGTACTGTAATTTTTTCAGATGGCTGAGGTTAATGCCTTTATCAGTGAGGCGGTTAAGCGAGAAGTCGCTCGAGAGCTTCAGGAGCTCAACCTTCCACCCATTACACTGGTCGTTCTTTCAATCGTTTCACCACTTCTATTCATATCACTCAAATGTATCATTCAAATATTCACTGCTGTCTTCAGAATGGAACCACTGGAAATGGCGGTGTTGCCGCGGTCGCTCCCCTCGCATCGAACGTTGCCTCCACGCAACCCACGTCCTCTCGAGCACGCCCACACGTCCCGGACACGGCAGGGACAGAGTCCAATGGTGAGTGTGAGGGTGAACGGTTCGAGATGGAAGGACGTGTTTGCTCTGATTCTTGATACGGAAGAGAGAGAGGGGTAGATATGGGTTCAGGAGGTTGTGGCATTGCAATTAATTCAAATTTCAAAAGGAAAAGATGTTTCAAAATCAAGAATCTATCATGACAGGCTCTGGCCCAGCTGCCAAGAAGCAGAGACTCGACATGGATGAGTTGCTGGCAAGACTCTCTCGTGTCGAACAGGAACAAACTCGTTTTGAGCAGGAAGTAGAAGTGATGAGGAAAGATGCAGAAGTTCTGCGTGAGAGAGCCGAGTTGGCTGAGAAGAATGTGGGGGAAGTGAAGAAGGAGAAGGAAGCGCTGGATAAGAAATATAGAAGAGCCCTTATGATGGTTAGTGTCTTCGTGTGTACGCTATTATTCTGCTTCTTTTTGCTCATTTCATGTGCGTTACTGATCGTGTTGCAGATGGCAAGAGGCAAGGGAGAAGCAGCTCCTCCTGCATCTAACGACGACAACGTCAATGCTTAGAGGAACTTCGACTACCTGACCACTTGTCTTCTTCTCTCTCTCTTTCTCTTCCTTCTTACTGCAACCTTCCTACTCCCGACCAATTATTAGCCCTATTATATTGACTTTCGATTGTATCTTGTTCTCATGAGCATTTATTAGTGAATAAATTCTGAAAGTTTTTCCTTGCAATCTGGCTCTGCGAATTGTCAATACTGTCAATGTCGATATCTGATTCAAATCACTACAGTTTCTTGACTGCTTCTCATATCCTTGGATATATCGATTTATCGATTAACAGGAGATAGGGAGTACGGCAGGGCGGAGGAGCACATTGGGGAGAGGTTATGGTAGGGTAGGGTAATGGGAAATTGAGTGAGGGAATAGGATGCGGTAGGGTACAGTAGTGAGTGGGGGGTGTTACGGTAGGGTTTGGTAATGATTGAGGTGATGGGATACGGTAGAGTACGGTAGTGAGTAGGGGGTTACGGTAGGGTGCGGTAACGAGAAAGGGAGAGGTTACGGTAGGGTACGGTAGTGAGTAGGGGAAGGGGCTACTGTAGGGTAGGGTACGGTAATGAGGAAGGGATTAAATACCCGATGAAAAATTTAGGGTGTGAGAAAAGGGGGAGTTTGAAGGATGATGAGAGGTGTGCCTCCTCGAGTCGGGTCTCATGCCTAATGACATCTGGCTCTCGTTTGTGTAATGGACTCTCTCGCAAGATGAGAGTGACTGGGGGAGAGGACCTAGGATTCATCTCTACCTCTCGGGAAGAATGACACCCATGTGTTACGCAATCCATATTCATTCATCTCAATATGCATCCTTTTCTCCAATTTGCCCGTTGTGATCATCGCTAAACTGTCAACTTTATCGAATTAAACCCATTAAGTGTGACTGATCTACATGCAGTCGATAAATTCTTGCGAATTCATCATCATCATGGACAACTTCAAAGAAGAATTCGAAAACTAGTGAGTAATCTTCGGTTGTCTCACTAGAACATTTTTTAGAGAAGGAGGAATATTAAGAGTTCTTCTCCTTCTTCCAGAAAATATGTTTTAAATGTATTAGATGAACAAAGATAGATCTTTGAACTCTTCAGACGAGAGCGGCGTGGATCGGCTCAGGAATTCCACGTAGATCCCTTGTCGTACAGCATGACGGTGAGTGACTTTTCATCTCCAATCTTACTTTGATCACTGATCTATCACAATCGAGATACATAAGATTCATTTTTTGCCTGGTTAACATGTTGCAGCAAATCCAGGTTACATGAGGTACACGATTGTTTGATAGTGAAAGAGAAGAGGGAGAGACTTCCTAAAGAAAATTTGATCTCTTTCAGGATTACGAGGCGTGCAAGTGTGGACATATCGAGTGCGAGAGGAACGACAGCAATGAGGATCCTCAATAATAATTCAAGATATGACTGAAACAGAGACCAAGAACTGCCCATTGATTCCTCGAATCAAGCCCCTCTTTCATTGAATTATGTGTGATGTGAACAATAAAATAGTCTGTTTCACTCTTTCGAGACAATCGCATAATACTGGCTACAGACAAAGCTCACGGCCCTTCTGGTAATTTCTAGGGAAGTATGACTGGCATCTGATGCCCATGTTCACGTGCTCCATTTCAACGTCCTTCCTTCCATATTTCCCCTCTCTACCACCTAGATACCGTAGTGTCGGATCCATCCTCGCCAACAGTCTCTGCGTTTGCAATCTCAATCTATTCAAGTATCTCATCGAGTCGAGTCTCATCCTAAATGGTGACATCCGTCTTTCATTTGCGCAGCAGTGTGATAGGCTCTCTCACTAGATGACTGGGGAGAAGGATCTAGAATGCATCTCTACTTCTCGGGATGAGAGCCTCCCATCCATCCTCGCCAACTGCCTCCCTCTCTCATTTCATGTGAGAAGTGGTTAGTCTGACCTGTGAATCCCCCATATTTGTCACTCGTAATGCATTATTCTCACTATCCATTCAGGAATTAGCCAAACTCAACCAATCTTCCAAAGAAGTAGAATAGATCCACCACCGTATTTTTGTCTTAATATGTATCCGTTTCTTACCTTCGCGTTCTATGATTGTCGTTCAATTGTTATTATTACTCCGGATTAAAACCATGTCTTTCAGTGTGACTGCCCTACATGCAGTCCTTCTATTCTCGCGAATTCTTCAACAAAATCAACTTCAAACAATACTAATTCAAGTGAGTATTTGATCTAAATCTCATTGGGATAATCTTCCCACTAGTGTTCAAAAACGCCATCAATCTTTGATCTTGCAGATGAGTCTACTGCTACAAGCAAGAGTTTCATGTCGATCCCTCTCGCACGCACGGAATGTGAGTAATCTATGTCCATTGAGAGACTTTTTAGCCTAATTACATCTCATTTGTGGACTTTTCATTAATGGTGCGCTCTTGCAGGACAACGAAACGTGCCAACACGGTGGTATCGATAGTGCTCTCAACGGAAGTCAGCAGCCTAAACTATGCTGGGTAACATGTGCTGAGAGAGCACATCCACACCCACATGAAGATTGATTCCCAGCATCAGTCCCTCGCATTGAATTACACCTGAAGTTACCAATAAATGGCTCTTTCTCTCATCAGCGACTCCCACAGTTCATTGATTGCTTGTTTCATGAGCTGGTTCCGCCTGAGGGTGACAATAAAACACAGAAGAGATGCTGTAAAGTGGTTCAACTGGGCGGCACGTGTCGATTTCTCTCTACTCTTAGAGTAGAAGCTCAATGGACGAGCAGTTGGCTCGCGAAAGAATCGAGAGCCTCTGAAGTTGAGTGTGGGGGTGCACCTTGCGTCGTCTATTCGCACAATTGACTTGTATTCAATCCGTGTATTGCTCTTAAAAATATTGTTTCAGTCTGCCCTACTCGCAGACAAGTGCTTCTCATCAAGAGGAGTATTTCGTAGCAGCCAATGAAGGAATCGATTATATAAATCATCAAATCAGTCCGAGTGAGAATCTCTATGACTTTATAATACTGAGACTTAACTGTTCTGCTTCTTTTGAATGACTGGACTGGAAAATCACCGTATGTTCTTTGATCTTTGCAGACGAACCCTGAATTGATGCATTGGAAACATCCGTCAGTGCCAAGTTCGACAAGTCTACCCTTCGATATTCCATGACTGTGAGTGTTTTTAAGCAATTATTGTGGGTTTGATAGCTCTGATTCCATCTTAACTTTTCCTCCTCCACCCTTTATCTTGGATCTCTCGCAGGATTATCTCATATGGGTGCACGACACCATCACGTGATCACTTATCGAGAAGAAGGAAGATCTTCACTCCCTAAAGACTTCCTCACTATCTGTAGGCTTCCTCATCTCATTTGATTTTGTATGTCTCATGCCATCTCTTTCAAGATCAACATAATAAACGGTATAATCACCATTCTACTGCACAAAATGATTTTGATATTCACATTCCGGTGTATTGCGTTGGCTCAATTCGAGAGGGACAAGGGAAGTTGAGAGAACCGCCCAGTCATTCTTCGAGTTTATCTCGACCATTTCCCATGTGTGGTCAACCTAGCTGTATAGCGATCGGGATCATAGAGTTCAAAAGACGAAGACTTGATAAGATAATCGTATCAGTCTTTACGGTATCAATGGTATCCACGTGCAGACTCCAGATATGCATTGATAATCTGCCTGATAAGATAGAGCACGATTGAGTCTCGGGTCTCAATCGTAATCATCCGATGCCATATCACACACATTTGTTTGTGCTTCCCTCCCTTTAGCTGCGAGCCTTTTTCGTCCTCTTTCTTTTTCTTACCTACTTTCGTTTCCTATTCTTCCAAGTCATTTAGTCAATCAAACGCTATGCTTATGGTCAAAGACTTTCTTCTGCCACGCTCTTCCCTGTTCCTCCTCCTCGGAAAGAATCCATTTTTCTTGAGCCATGGAAGAAATTAGGAATAGGAAGCGACAGGTAGGAGTACGAATCACGCGTCTAAGAGTGAAGACGGGCGCGCGCAGAGTCATCCGACAACCACGAATGGCAGAAAACAGAGAGGGGATAGCCGATTTGACCTGCTAATCCAGAAAAGTATCGCCTATTCTCTCCTCAATTCGATAGTTTCTCGGCCATTTCCGGGTTTGGTCAATCTAGCAGTACAGCGAGGATATAGTTCAAAAGATGAAGACTTGAAAAGGTAGCCGTATCAGTCTCTTCGGTACCTACCGTAGTCACGTGTTCTAGGCTCCAGAGTGATAGCCATTTGTTAAGATATCGTCTATCACTCACTCAGGACTCACTCGAAATCATCCAGTCTCGTATCACACACATTTGTTTGCGCCTCCCTCCCTTTAGTTGTTCGTGTCTTTCTCGCTCCAGCTACAGTTCCAACCTGATATTATCCCTCTCGGACTGTTTCGCTTTATCGCATCTTTGCCTCTTCTCATCCTCCTATAGGATGATAAGAGGTAGATACGGGGCTCATGCTTATTCCCAAGCAATTTGATTTCACATGTCTCTCTCCTTCTTTGAGAAGATTCGGTCTCCCCTCCTGGGGTGAAACCATGCACGTGGGGGCTAGTTTGAATGCTTCCCTTCCTCCTCTCCATTGACCATTGGAGCTAGGAAATAGGGAGATCCTCTCAAAAGAAAGAGTGAGTGCTCGAGGGGTTTAGATCGAGGTTGAATACTGATTCGTTTGATGCGAATAAGTCAGTTCCGCTGTAGGGAGTTCAAAACCAGAAAAATAAAACAAAAATTGATCGTCGAAATCAGGAATGTGCCCCAACTGAGCGTACTGTAGCTCATTATACTAATTCCCGGACATAATCAGCGACCATTTACCGCCTCATAAGACAAATTATCGTATCCTTATTTGCTTTATTCAATACGTTTTGTTAGCCTGTCCAACCAGAGAGCGTGATGAATCTCGTGCCGGTCTCAATATCACCACAGTGAGAGTATAGAGATTATTCGAAGTGATCTTTACTTTCTCTCTTTTCCCAACCTCACCTCTCTAATTCTTAATTTGCGATAACGCCCTAGAAGGCAGCGTACACGGCAGCGTGGGCTATCGTTTGAAAAAACGTGTTGAAGATATCTCCAATAATTGAAAATCAAGAAAAAATCGAAATCAGGAAAAATTAATCCCCTGCGAACCACAAACCTGCCATGGACGACCAATTTGATCTCCGCCTTATTGGCGAATCTGCTAATGCAAACAACCACGATTTTTTTTCTGTAAAACTCGGTATTTCTCCTCGAGATACTGCTGCTCCTAAACTCTACGATTTATACCATGACTGAATAATTTATCATTCCTACACTCGAAACAATATGTAGATTCAGTTTTAGGACAAAACCTCTATGTGGTCTACTAAGTCCACGGGAGACAGTGTATGAGTTAGTCAGAGGAGTAATCCCATTTCTTGATCCATGATCTTACCCGCGACAAAAGCGTCCCTCCTGCGTGCATTTTCAGTGCACGAATTGTCAGGACGAGGACGCTTTCATGGGGTTGGAGACGGAAGTATCTGGAATCAGATTTTATTAATTAATGCGTACAAGTTTAATGTTGACTCCACTCCCGGAAATTTTAAAATCGCGCGCAAACAAGGACGACCGCGACGCGTTGCTATGCGTCGCTGTTCCTTGAGGAGAACGCAAATGGGAACAAGCTACCGTAATTTCGTTCATCCATACACCACCTGAGAATTTTGAAATCGCGCGCAAACAAATACGACCGCAACACGTTGCTATGCGTCGCGGTTCCTCGAGGAAAACGCAAATGGGAACAAGCTACCGTAACTAATGCATAATCTTCCCCAATCGCAATTAGACAAACTATCCCTTCCATTCTCGACTTTTTGCTTCCGGTTTTGACAGTAATAGCGATTAGACGAAGTACCGTATCCCTACTTCCCTCAATAGACGTATTTGGAGGGAGAGTCTCATTTCGGTACCTATATGACTTCAAATGATTTATGAAGAAGAAGCAAGAATAGAGGTGACAATTGCCGTCTCTCTCTCTCCCCATTCTCGTTAGCACTCGGAGAGTAGGCTCAAAGCGAACCGCCAATCCTCTTGTCAGTTGTAAGGATCAGTAGCAGAAGGCTTCAAAAGAAGCCGATCAGATGGGGATAGAGTAACCAGTAGACTTCTCCCTTTGTCTATTACCTAATAATGCAGTTGGATCGGTTCAGGTCCTACTCACAGTGTGAACACATAACAGTCTTTCACCAAAATATCTATTTTGACATGCATCCAACCAACCGTACAAGAAGACCCATGCCGAAACGCTCTCACTCTCTTCCTTCCCTCTCCTTTTCTCCCATTCATCCTTCCTTCCTCCTCTGGATTGAGTTTGGATTCCGTATAGTCACTGCATGTCAAGTTAAGATCAAAGATCACCCGGAGAGTCTCTCTTCTTTACCTCCGTCGCATCGCTTCTCCGCCTTCTTCCTACTTCCTCTTTGAGAATCCACTTCGGGTTTTGATTCTCTCTTCTGAGACAATCACACCATACTGAGTGCTGCAAGCGGAACTCACAAACCTTCTCCTAATTTCACGGAAGTGTGACTGAGTGTATCAATCATGAAACGCATCTCCCTTTCCCTGTAAGTCCCCTTTCCTAAGGCCCATGTCCACATGTGTCATACTCCCTTCTCTCCTCCCTCTCTCTTACTTCTCCATCCCAGCCATATACCGTAATCCGATCTAGATCCTTCTGGATAACTAAAGTGACAAGTGGGGAGACTGCCCATTGGGCAGTAATTACCCTATTCTTGTCACTCGATTACCTCCCATCCATCTCTACTCAATCACCCTAAATCTGGACTCTCTCCATGCACGTGATCTCTGGTCCGTTCCCATATGTATCTTATGAGATCAAGTCCTGTCTCCCCACAAGGTACGAAGACGGTCTCTTTGAATAGCATCTTTCTCCCTTCTCTTGAGAATGGACTCCGGACTCTCTATCGTCACTAGTCAGCCAATCAAGTAAAGATCAAAGATCATTTCCGAGGCTTCACTTCCGAGGCCGAGGCTAAGTGCGAACAGGGAAAGTCACTCAACAGCCGGAGAGGTGCCCGAGGGTGCTCAGGTCAATGTTGAATACTGATTAGTTTGGTGCGAATGAGTAAATACCGTGCTAGATACCCCATAAATAGAGCAAGAGTGCCTAAGGGAGCAACATCGTGATTTTCTGGGTAAACGGTGATAGATGTGAAAGAAAAGTCTCTAAAATATTTAAAATTATTTTTTTACTCTCTGAAAATAACAATAGTAATAATAAATAAATAAATAAAAAGCAAAATAAATAATAGCTGAAATCAAGTGTGTGCCCCAACTCAACACACATTCAAATTCGCGCGCTCCCTGCGCATCATCCCGGCGCTGAATACACGCCGGCCCTACGCTCTCTCTTACGCGCGAGACTATTTATTTCCAAAATGCTTTGAATCATTTTTGTATTTCAAATTGATAATATCCTCTCTATTACTCCTTTTTTGTCGCGATCACGCCTCTCTCCATTGGCGATTCTTGCAATAACGGCATGCTTTTCAGTACGAATGATCGGAAAGCCTGCAGAGTCGACGATCTGCCGGTCATACTACTACCCGCACTCGGGCAACTTCGACGACATCCAAGAGTGGAGGTTGTCGGTCGGTCATTCTAATCATTCTAAAAGCGTCTTTCCTTGATGATACATCGTATTAGCATGTGCCGTTTGTTTAGCACTCCTATTTTCCCTACTTTAATTAAATATTGCAGGCGGAGGATAAGAAGATGGTCCCGGGCCAGATGCGTGATATGGTCTGGTGGGGCGACGAGGAGAAGTACCTGACCATGATGGTTTACAGAGGGACCAAGGCTGTAAGCACGAGTTTCCGCTCAGCCTAATATGATAGTTTGCGTTTCAGGAGGTTGACGCGGTCATCTCGGACCTCGACAACGGTAGGACGAACCTCGCCTTCTACGTGGGAGACGTCGCGGCACGCGAAGCTCTGGTATGTTTTCAGTGTTCCCTCCCTGTCTTGCACCCCTTCTTGCGCGGGCGAGTGTGGCTAGTCGATCGATCGAGAGGCCAGGAGAATGAGAGTGTTGCGAGAGGGAGAGACGATGGAGGCAAAACAGCTAGCCCGATGACCTGGCTAGATGGGGATAGAGGGAGGGGGAAGGGACAGGGAGAGGAGGGGAAGAGAGGGAGAGAGAGAGGGGTCAACCTCCCTAGAGAGACGAGAACGCACGATCAGAGGGAGAGGGAATTACAGTATTCTGAGAAGGGGATCACTATACGATAACACCTTCAAGAATCGGACTTGTAGCTCGGAAAATGGGTGAGAAGTAGCTCTCGAAATTGTAATTAGGAGAGACTGTAGCCTAGTTTAGGCTATAAATCGTGCGATAAGACTCTCATGTAAGGTTGAATTACTGACGAGAGTTGACATGAAATTGAGTCTTTAATGCACGTAAATTAAAGGCTATCCGCCGGGCTGCTCTGGAGAAGCAGAAAAAGGAGGAAGAGAAGAAGAAGGAAGAGGAGAAGAAGGAAGAGGAGAAGAAGAAGGAAGAGAAGAAGAAGGAAGGAAAGAAGGAAGAGGACCAGACGACCAGGTTGGTCATATTACTTTAATTTCAAATCGCTTGATTTTCTTATAAAAATAATTAACTTTGCAGCTTTTCCTAAATTAATATTATCATAATTAACACAAAGTAAAATTTTTTTTTTTTTTAAATTACAGAGGACGGGAGATCCGCACTGCGATTCGACGCAATGGCGGAAGCAAGACTGTCGAGAAGCAAGCAGAGAGTCAGCCTCCGCGCCATGCATCCACCACCAGGTTGGTACTAAGAGTCTATTGCTAGAGACTATTTCGACCAATCCAGAAACGCGAGTTCAATGCTAAAAAACATCATTAGCAGTGTTTTGCGAAGTATACAGTTCAAAGTTTGATGCTAAACCCCCTGGCCCGTCTTCATAGAGCCAAACCCCCCTCTGGCCGGTCTCCATAGAGTAAACCTTCTCTTGACCCCAGTAGGTGATTTTACATGTTTTTGAGGAA
>LS504902.1:287943-307125 GCA_900490845.1 Pristionchus japonicus | reverse complement strand
TGAAGCCGGGATAAAGCCGAGAGTGAGGTGAAGCCGAGATAGGGATAAAGCCGAGAGTGAGGTGAAGCAGTGATCTCGAGAGTCGAGATAAAGCTTCTGATAAAAGATGAAGCTTCTGATAATAGATGAAGCTTCTGATAAGGCTTCATCTCGTATCAGTTATCAAATAGCGAAGTAAGACCGCCTATGTACTACTCACCACGAGCCCGACTCGATCGAGTCGGCTCGGCTCGATCGCGCCGAGCTGACTCGAACCCCGACTCGAGCGTTCACTCTCTCATTCGAGAACTCGACTCGATTTCACCACTTTTCGAGCTACTCGACTATTGAAACTCGATCGAGTTTGAAGATCGAGGCCTCGACTGACTCGACTCGATTTAATCAACCCTGATTTGAATCTTATTTCGAAACATTCACATGGAATTTGAAGAAATCTTTCGGAATATGTTTTGGATCTGCCCAGATGTTTTTGTCATTGCATCTCAGTAATGGCGCCACCTGAAAAAGGTGCTTTATACGTTATCTCTTCTTATTCTAGATTCGCCCCTTTCGGTATCTGCGACTCTGATCACATCTTTAGTGTTGAATTTTGTCAAATTTTCCAATGCTCTGTGATAAAAAAGGGCCAGAATATCTGCATTTCTTCCTCGGTCTCCGACTTATAAAAAACAAATCATTACCATACAGTAGGGTTGCAGGTTCGGAATCGGAACTTCCGACATCTCTCGCGCCGGACAGTTAGAGATAAGAAATAGAGTGTGAGAGAGACAGTATGGAAATCGGTCGGATTTTCCAATATTTCACGGAAAGCCCGTTTTTTTTCGGGAATTCCGATTCCGAACCTGCAACCCTACCATGCAGACAATACATTCCCACAAAATATCGAAGAGAAGAAAGGAGTTCACCATTGTAAAATCGTTCGTCTCCTTATCATCGTTAATCGCAGTGACGACATTGTAGTGCATAAATGTCCTTCCCTTACCCATCTTGGCGATCTGAAAAATGGTGATCTATGAACTTTGATTATTTAGAATTGATCTTTGATCTTCTCTAACTGAACTTTGAGCTTCGCGGAATCAATCTACCGATCTGGCTTCTGACCTTTGGGCACTTCTTCGATTTTTGGCCCAGACTGTTCTCACAGACCAATTCCTCTCTACTTTTCTCATTCCTCGCTTGCGTTCTCACTCTGTGCTGTCAGGTCTGGACCAAAAATCAAAGAAGTTCCGATCTCTAAAAATAGCTCACCTTGTTTCCGTTTGTTACAAGAAGCACACAGTAGCACTTCTGGTGGATCATCCAAGATTGCTCTTCCGGGTAAATATCTGAGTTATATTATTGGTCATAAACGGATGGGCCCCATTCTTTTCTAAATGGATTGCTCCACTCTTACAAAGATTGCGTTATAAAAAAATGATGTATAATACCGTACAATATGTAATTCCCGTTTTATTCCGCGCTTCTTCATTCACCGAAGCGGTTAGTTTATTCGTTGCTGATTGCTTGCATCCAAACACTACTTTGTTTTCATGTTCCACGGTGATGCCTGTAAAATATTGTCAAAGGGAGACAAAGGTTCATTTGCAAAAATTCGATTGAAATCCGTCATCTCATTGTGCCCGTTATTGCCTCTCCGAGGCTGTTGATAGAAAAAAACCGCTCTGATCGGTTTTTCTTCGCCTTTTATCATTCGAGAGGTCAGAGTCTTGCGGAATAACACGGTCTCTCACTCCACTCAGTCATCGTTAATCAATTTTTCCCTTCAAATATTTCGGAAACTCTGCTGAAACATTGGTTTTGGCGTGTTTTCGGTTGTTTTTGTTGTTGTTTTCGGATGCAGATATCAACATGCAACAGGTGCAGAAACGCGGTCAAACCTCTTGCGCATAATCTGATTGAGGAAATTGGTCAGTTTCCTGTTCTCCCATCTTTGTCTTGGAGTGCACCCTAGGGTGGCAGGTTCGATAGCGAAATTATCGCACGTGACTGCATCCCCTTCCCTCTCTCGCGAAAAACAGCGCATGAGACGTTCGATATGCAAATAGGGTGCGATAACTTCGCATTTTTTTGCACATCGCTTGTCTAGTGTGATTTTTTTGCTACAGGGGGAAGAGAAGGGAGTCTGATGCGCTTATTTCGATTTCGTTTTCGCACCCGCAAGGCTAGGACGACGATAGAGCTGAGACGGCGACGCCGCATTTCGAACTCTAACCTCCGGACGGGTCGACTCTCTGTTGCTTCCATTCGTGCTTGCACTGCCTGCACGCCGACCACACTTGCAGCTTCACAATCCAATGCTCCTTGTTCAGCGGCCTGGAATCATTGATCAGACTACCGTATCCGCTACAATATCCTCCCTACCGTATCCTCAGCCCCTACAGTATTCACTCACTTAATCCACATTCCGACCGTACAATCTTCGTCTATGGTGTCGTTGCCGAAAACGAGCGGTTCGAAGCCAGGGGTCGTGGGCATTTCATAGCCTTTGATGCAACTCGCGCGCACACCACACAACTGCAAGTTGATCTTTGATCTTTGAACTTTAGGAAAGGATAGGCCCTAAGCACTCACGGCCTCCTTCCCGCAGGTACTCCAGTCGATGGGCGAGCGACCATTGGCGTCCCCGGGAGGGTAGTAGGTGGCTGCGACTGGCGCAGGCTCGGTGGTTGCTGCAGCTGCAGTTGCTGCAGCAGGAGCTGCAGCTGCAGACTCGAAGAGGACGAGGAGACAAGAGAGGAGACGGAGCAGCAACTGAATGATGGTATGTCAAAAGGGGAGAGAACTGAATACGGGAGGATAGTAGGTTTCTTCAACAGAGAATGGAACATTGCTATGGAATTGAGCGAATTATGCAAGACTGACGCACGAAGCTGTGAGAAAGGGGGCCTAGAACTTAGAAAAGCAGCTATAAAGTGAGTCCTCACCATCACTCGATGCCGCGCCGACCACTCCGCACCAGTGAGAGAGACAAGAATGAGAAAATGGAGAGAGATTGGAGAGTTAATTAATAGATGATTGAAATATTCGTTTAATGAGTTGCAAATGCAAATTAGGAATCGAAAAAAATGGGATGTGAAAATTTTTTTTAATGAATGTGCGTGTTTCATTTAGACGTGCAGTGAAACTGTTTATCTTTCTTACATCAAAAAGAAAAAGTGTTTCGTAATTGGAAAAAAGAATTCGATTTCACTTCTACGTCGATGCTCTCGTAACCGCAGAGCGGACCTTACGAGCCGCTTTCGCTGGTTTTCCGGGTTTTGCCACTTTGGTTTCATTTGCGGCAGCAGCGCCCTCCTTGGGAACAGCTGCAGCTGCAGCATTCCTGGCCGTGTCCTTTGCAGCAACTGCAGCTGCAGCTGCAGCAGTAGTCGTGGTTGTAGCGGTCGTGGCGGGAACGGTGCTCGACACGCAACCAGCCAACTCCAGAAGCTGCTCTTGCTGGGTGCAGTACTGTTCTGCAACAGGGTTCAACATCATTTGACGTCTATTTGGAAAAACAGGAAACACCGTGAGCTGCAGAGTGCGACGTACGGGTAATCGTCTTCTCATTTCACACGCCCTTTCACCGGTTGGAAAGGCGAGACAGTGTGCGAAATGAGGAGAGCAATCACCTCGTTTGACATCCCTAGTCAAGATTGAGACGTACCGATTCTGTTCCACATGCTGCAATTGGCCTTCGCCATGCTGCTGAGGATGTAATCGCAGACTGAAATTGGGGTACGGTAGGGGCGAAACGGGGTTACGGTAGGCCAATGAATATTGATTCTCTGGTAAGAAACAGTTCTCGAAGGCGTGCAAATTATTTTTTGCATCAATTTTGCAGAAACTGTGATGAACGTGTAGTGAAACATCATTCAAACTGAAATCATCCTATTGTTAACCAATAGGATGGTTTTCTGGTTTATCTAAGAAGTTTGCATCAGCATACCTTAGAGTTCGTCGCCGTCTCTTTCTTTCACACACTCTCTCATCTCTCTGACCGGTGAGAGAGTGTGCGAAATGAGGAGACGACGACCCGTATTTCGAACTATGGTATACCTATTGTAAACTCACTCGGTTCAGTAGTCCTCACGTACTTTGTAACATGCCTTCTCGCGCTCACAGCCTGTTCGGTCGCGAGGAGAAGGGAGATGGAGAGGAGGAAGAGTAGAGGATTCATGGTTGAATCTGAATCTGCTTCCTCTTCGATTCTTTTAAGCAGAGATTCCGAGGCTCAAACTGTCATCGAAGAGAGCGAATAGATGGTGATTTGAGAGGAATTGTATAGTAGAAACGGAAGATTTCTTCGCTGCTTCCGTGTTTGAGTATTGATTGATAATCTTTGAACGAAAAATACGAAATTCATCAATCGATTGGAAACAACTACTTCAGCTGTTGTTCGGAGCATCAAACTTTCTTGTGGACGCCTGAACCAACCTTGTTCAGCCGAACAGCATCATTTTCGCACAACGCAGTATGTTACTGCATAGTATTCTTTGATCCGTTTCTCGATTCGTTAATCAACATGATTTATTTCCGACAATGGCACAACTCTAATTGGGGGACGAGCATAAATTCATGGGTTGTGGTGGTGTGGTGGTGTGGCATTATGGTGCGCCGACTGCGGCGACTTTTCATAAATAGAGTGAAGAGTAATAACTGTACGGTTGGACGAGATTATCATGTATTCGAGTATGAGATGATGGTTTATACGTACTCAATAGATTAGGAAGGAGAGGCTAAGTCATGATCTAGAGTGATCTACTCAGTGAGCTGTGGGTTGAGAGTCTAGTACGGGATTGCAAGATTGGGAGTGGAGAATAGATCAAGTGGATGAGAATTCGAGAGCCCGACACTGGAGAGAACAATAGTCGGTTATACGAGAAGCAATTGGAGGAGGATAACACGAGTCAGTAGAGGGATAGTACACGATTGAATGGGGTGAGAAGGGTTTGGGGCTACGAGTTAGAGGTCGAAACCTAAATTTAGTGGTGAAGCTCACAGGTGAATGAGAAGAGGGCCGGAAAACGGGGTTGAATGGGACGGCGAATAAATAGAATCGGACAACGAATGCGTCACTGAATTGGCAATCAGAGATCAGAGATCAAAGATCAAAGCCCAAAGATCACCAAACAATGAACGCAAACGTGACTTCAACGGGCGAGAGACGTGGCACGGGACTAGGAGAAGAAGCGCGATCATATTTATAAATTAAACTCTCTAGTGCTCTGCTTATCTGTTTGTTATTGTTGTTAGGATAAATAGACAGCTTGAAAGACTCTTGCAGCGACCGAGAACAAGCTACTGGGTCCCGCATGGAATTCCCAGCGACCGTCTCGGATACTGTAGCTGAGAGGAATCGATCGATAGATGAGAAGGGAACACAGGCGATAAAATCAGAGAGAACGGGCTAGCCAGGGCGATCGATACTACAGTACAACTTGTGGTCTCGAGCGGGAAAGGTCGGGGGTTGGTTCACATTGTTGGTGGTGTGGAGTGGGATATGGGAATACAGGGGGAGTACGGTAGTCGGAAACAGCAGAAATGAACACACAATAATGAATATATGATGATAATAAAGCGACACTCGTAGAGCCTATTGAGTCTCGCGGAAGGTCAACTATGGTTTGGCCCCGCCTTGCTCAATTGAGAGGTCAAAGATCAGAGATCAGAGATCAGCCCAAGTGAGGGGCGGGGCCGCGCCGTGACATTGTGAGAGCAATGCCGTCTGAGATCAGTGACTCATTCCGCAAGACTGCAATACAGACAGAGAGATGGAGTGATCGATACGAGAGAGACTAGAAAGGGATGTAGGGAGAGGATCAAAGATCAAAGATCAAGGATCGGGAGAGATGAAGAGGAGAGCGTGTGAAAGAACGGAGTATAATAATAAGGGGATGTCATATGCGGGCGTGCGGAGACGCTGTGGCTTGAAAGACGGAGCTGTGATTGAATCGAGGGGGCGGGGCAAAGGGAGAAAAGTGCGCGGCACACGGGCACGCGGTCGCGCACTTCTCCTCGCTCGCCCCTGTGAAAGACGATCGGAGGCGGCTGAAGGACATTGGACGAGGTGGGGATGAGGAGCGGAGAGAATCACTACGACGGTTGTAAGAAGACGACGAAGCTATGTACAAGAAGCACCTGCAAGGAGTATCGTTGCTAACCGCAGGAAGAGTGGAGGCGGAATCAGGAGCAGTAACGTACCAAATAAATATTAAATTGCGAGTGGTTCAGTCCTCCTCATCCGACTCTGCCTCAGCGCTGCTCGCCGTACTGAAATTAATTAATTAATAATTAAATTAATTAATTTTAATTGACGATCCCAGTGCTTTTAGGTCAAAAAGCAATGTACTGTCCTAGTTTCGAACTTAATTTAGCCTCTAGGTCAATTGCTCATTGACCCCGTATCTCTCTCTCGATTGATCCCAATCAATCAATCGGCCACTATCACTTCCGCCCATCTTTCCACTATCTAGATCATTTATCGAAGATCGAGATTGGTCTGCCTCTCTCTCGTTTCCGCACGCTATCTCGCTCTCAGAGAGCAACGGTGATGAAAATTCATTAAAGATCGCCCGAGATTAGCCAACATCAATAGCAAATTTTCGATCTTGGCAGATTGCGGATCTTTCTTTCTATCATTATCGAGCATGTAAAAGCTAAGTTCCTCGGGATTGCATCATGCCAACGCAACGATCTGAACCCATTCCCACATATCTCGTCGCTTGTCCCTCAAGCCCTCTCCTCCCCTTCTCCCCTCCTCTCATCCCCTCTTCTAGTGTAATCAACACAACACACTCTCGCTCTGACCGCTTTTTGGACTTTTTTGATATCGGGGCGAGAGATCGGGAAAGAGGGAGGGGGCGATAGGCCAGAGAGTGGCTGGTCCGGCTCTCAAAGACCGGCAAAAAGGTTGCAGTAAAGGGGGCTGGAGTAGCCCGTAATAGGGCTGAGTGATCAATGATTGTTTCCCTACATCTTTCCCATTCTCGCCCCTCTCAAACAAACCACCGCACAAATTCGCCCCACGCACGAGAACCTCTCACATGTTTTGATGACGTTGTCGCATGAGTCATTCAGTGATGATAGGAGGAAGTAATGATAGTGTGGTATTATGGGAGGATAGCTTGTTTGATTCCCCGAGTTGGGGAGTAAATAAGCCTATCGCTACTAAATATCGAGACAACAGCGAAAAAGGAAAAATCTTTCGTCAGGTTGACTAACGAATTTTAGAGAATTACTAATGTTATTACTCATTTCTACCCAGATCATGAATCATTCCAGACGATGACAAATATCATCATTGGAAAAGGCTTTGCAGTATCCCTAGGACCACCGTAACGATCTAAGATTATCCACCCCTACCAAATGAGCAAAGACTTTGATAGCCATTAATTAATTTTATTAAATTAATTAATTAAACAAATACTCACCTCGTCTCGCCAGCCCTCGTCGTCTCGGCCACACGCGTCTCCAGAGATCCGGAGCTCACATCTGGAATTAATAAATAATTAAAAACAATAGCAACCAAACAAAAACAACAACATCAAAGCAAACATACGCCCTGAGGCGCATCCCCATTATTCAGCAGGTATGATGTGAATGAGACGAGGAGGCGAGCAATAGAGAGAAGATAACCACAGTGATAACACCCAACCTACCTCCTATCCCGAGAGAGAAGGGAGGGGAGGAGACAAAGAGAATCGATTGATATCGATCGATATCGATCAGACTACTGTAGTCTACTGTAGTCAGAGAGGTGTTCGTTCCTTTGATTGGAAAAGTGGAGAAAAGAGAGAGCGAAAGGTCAACAGCGACGAGAGAATCGACCCCCATTAGTAGACGTCTTGTGAGAGAAATGATCAAAGAGCTGAGAAATCGACTGAAACCCGGTTTCGAGGTACCAAAAAAGTGGTCCGCACATCCTCCAACCCCCCATTAGTCCATCTCAGATCATGAGTGAAACTCAACTCTATAAGGAAGAATAGGGTAAAAGGATGCTTTGAAAGAAGGCGAAACCAGGTTTCGAGGTATCAAAAGGGGTATCTAAAGGGGTTTCGATTCGGTCCCGGAAGGCCGATCAGCTGAGCGATGAGGGAGAGCACAGCGTCAAGAGTGAGTGTGTGTATGCCACATGGGAAATCGATGGGGCGGGGGGAGCTCCGCCCCCCTCTGCCCGCCCGATCTCCTACTTTCACACACTATCTCGCCCCTCTGCGCTCTCTTCGATCACCGTGGTCTCTCGGTCTGCCTGGAGCCGACACTCTCCGCGTTTCCCGTGCTCTCTCGCCGCCGGCTTTAAACACAATCACAGAGTGTTTTGTGTCGAAAAACAAATAGGGAGAGGCGGAAAATCTATCCGGAAGCGGATTTGGCTTATGGATACGGTAGGATCCATCGCAGGATCGGGAAAGGAGGAAGAAATCGAAAAGCGAGGTAGCCTCTCTCTCTCTCGCTCTCTCTCTCTCTCTCTCGCTCATAAGGGGAGAAGGGGGTCGAGATTTGTGTCAAATCTATTCTTCTTCTCCTTCTTTTTCGCTCGATAGGCGAATGAACTCAGAATTGGGACAAATGGTGAGAGATTGGAGGAGAGGGAGCTACTCTGTTCTCTGGATGCAACTAAGAATGATAGGGATAGACTGCTGGAAAATTCAGGGAAAACCAGGTAAGTAACCCCAGAAGAGACCCTTTTATAGCGGCGGCACCCACTAAACGCCCCAACTAGCCTAATTATCTACCGAAGTATGAGTGACAAGGCATAATTTCTGAACCAGCTCGGTATCTTTCGGTGCCGGGGCGAACGAAAGAGGGAGAAGGGAAAGGAACACCGGGGAAGCATTCTAAGGAGAGCGCCACCTCTCAAGTGTGGGGGCACTCCAGTCTAGACGTCAGGAATCTGGATCCGATCTACAAGTCCCCATCTCTTACAGAACAATGAGACACTGCTAGAAACCCAAAAACTAAAAAAATCCTGCTCTGGCTCTGCCTCTCCTATGAAATCTCACGACAAGTGTTGGACCAGTGAGAAGGGATGAAGGCGTTGCTAGAAACCCAAACAACCGAGGAAGAGAATCGAGCTACAGAATCCATACATCCATCTCCCATCAGGGCTTATGTAGGCCGATGCAATGCCATTGCATACGTGGATGGTTCAGGCGATAGATAGGGGGGAGGGGGTGGGAAACGAGAGTGGAGAGAGAAAGCGATTAGAGAAGCGGAGCGAGAATAGATTGCTCTCCTCATTCCGCGTGCTCTCTCGCCTCTCTGACAGCTGAGATAGTGTGTGAAATGAGGAGAGTTTCCCCTAAGCGAAAGAGTGTGCGGATCGAGGAGAGTGCGGGGGAACGAGATAGATGCAACGACATAGCGAAATGATAGGGACAGGAGGTGTCGATCAAGCTTGATCTCCGGTCTGCACTCTCTACTTTTTGCGTGCTCTCTCGCTTTCTCTGACCTTCTACTTCGGATCTCTGGGTAGAGATTGTGCCTACTTTGGGACTATCACGAGAGAGATTGAGTGACGGTTTACAATCTAATTGAAGGGTTGAGAACCGTAGCCGGAGTTTAGAATGGGAATCAATCGATAAATCGAGCAAAATAAATCGATAAATCGATCGATGACGGATGGGTATGAATCGTTTCCTTCCTTCTCTTCCTCTCCCTTCATCGTCATACCAAAAAACAGACAGCCGAGTTGACGGAGCGAGGCGAGAGAGTGTGCGAAAGGAGGAGAGTGCTCTAACTCTCTCCATTTGACACGCTCTCTCGCCCTGTCTGACCTACGAGTGACCGTTTCAAGAAGGAGACACAGAGAGAAGGAAAGGGGTAGATCAGAATCAGCTAGCGAGGCGAGGCACCGGGGACAAAAAGAGACTGACTGTTCAAAGCGGCTCAACTGTTGAACCGACGCCGAAAAACCAGGGTTAGCCACTATCAACTCTCGCATCTCCGAAAGCTATCAGAAAAATTCTGCAGATACTAAGCTGTTTTGATCGTGCCGATTCTCGAGGAGCCAATGAAGCGAGAAAGGAAGCTCTCTCCATATTGCACACTATCTCGCTCTTGCCTCTGATCGACGAGAGATCATGGGGAATTGAGAGAGCAAGAAAGGGGAAAGGGGAGTTATAATGCGACGAAAGACGTTCCGTCCGGTTCCGGGAGAGAAGGAGGAAAGTTCGCGCTATTGAAAGGGGAAGAGGGGGAAAGATTGGAATGATTGGTCGGGAAGAGGGGGGGAACTTGTTACTCGAGGCTAATAACTGCCTCAGTTCTTGCTCACTGGTCAGAAACCCGAAAGTTGACGGGAAATCGAGAGAGAAACGCAGTTACTAACATTAATAACCACTGAGTAAGAATGAAGTAGGTAGAGGAGGGTTGTATAGTTTGCGAGTCGAGTCTACACACAGTAAACAGAACGGGGAGAAATGAGGGGAGAGAAAGGGAGAGGTGAGCATTCCGATTGCGTCATCACGAGGTAATAACCCTAATCGAGAGTGAAATGCGCAGAATGGTCGCCGACTGCTACTCTCACAAATTTTGATGCAGATGCTCTCGTTACCCCTGAATTAGGACCGATCGATCTATACCGTACGTTGGCTGGCGACGACGAGCGCGGTGTACGGCAGCAACGCGCGGAGGACGTAGCGGAGGAGGAGCGGAAGAATACTGTAAGAATCGATTGATTTCGAGGATACGGTAGGTGTACAGTACTCGACGGAATCGATTGGGTCGACGGCTTCGGAGAACGGAGGAGGCGGACAGGCGTCATCCGAATCGATCGATATTCGCGAATCGACGAGGGTGAGATGATCGAGGAAGAAGGATTCTGTGAAGGATACTGTAGATGAAGTTACGGTAAGGAAATCGATAATGTACCGTACCTTTCATCCTAATCCCAGCCATCGGGTCGACGGAGGTCGCGGCGAGACCCATTACCGTTACCTCGTCGCCAGAGAAATCGAACGAGGGCGAGATAAAGGATGGAGCGAAGGACGAGGAGAGGGACTGAAGTTCAATTTGAGTTCAAGCGAAATGCGATGGAACATCAGAGATCAAAGATCCCCAATCGCTCACCGAGAATGAGTTGAACTGTCCGCCCACTGGCTGCTCGTGAATGAGTAGTTTCTGCCCGTAGGCTGCGCCCATTCCGAACTGAGAGATGCCGAAGGAGAGACCTGCGAAAAAGTGAACGATTTTATGTAGGAACCTTCTGCCGTTTCCCCCTACTACACCAACACTCTAGAAAATTCCATCCTTTTCTGTAGACGCTTCAAGATTCTTCAGTTTCCCAACTAAACCGCGAATAACACGGTCTGTAGTTTTTTTTTAATGTTTCTACTCTTTCCCACTACACCACTACTCCTAAAAATTTAATCAGTTTCTTAAGACGGCTTCAGATTCTGCTCTTTCCCACTACACCACCCTCCTCACCAGCATGCCCTGCATCGTGGGAGCTCTTGCGGTGCGGACTGCCACCGTCGGAGGAGAAGGCTGAGGAGGAGGAGGAGGGAGAGCACGATTGGGTCACTGTAGAGATGCTGGTTACTGTAGAGGAGAGGGAGGTATTGATTGGGTGTTTCGAAGATTTTCATTGCGCTCAATGGTAGTGTATTTTTTTTAGCAAGTTTCATTATAGCAGCAACCGTCAAAATCTCGAAAAAAATTGTCACTTTCTGTTGATGGGTTCAATTTCTGTGATCTCCAACGGTACTAATGGCATGTTAAGCGCTCTCCTCACCCGAGTTCCTGAATCCACTATCAGACAAAATTCTTGCCAAATGCAACAGTACCATCATTTTCAGTAATTTAATGATAATTCTGTCTCACCCGAGTTGAGCCTGCTTCTGAATCCACTGTCTGCATCGTCATCGTGCACTTCTCCCGCCTTCTTCTTCCTCGAAGACGACGCCGTCGAGGAGAAGGACAGATTCTCGTCGAAGTCGTCCTCCACCGTGTTCGTGTTCGATCTGAGCGGGATTACCGTAGTCTGGATACTGTATGCGATCGATAACTGGCTATTGTAATCCCAGTATCGATAACTGGTTGACTACCGTAACCCTACCGTACCTGGCCGGCGACGTGTGCAGCAGACTGCTCTCCGGGCTGCTGCCGATTCCGCTCTCCGCCTTTTCTCGCTCGGTTCTGAAGTCATTTATTGAAAATATGCATTTCTAGTCACTTTTTCAACAGGACTGCTAATTCGTCGCTAAACACCGTAAGTCTGCAACCGTAACTCGAAAGCAATCGAAATTACCTCTCGAGTGCCTCGAGGAAGTCAGCGGACGGTACAGTGTCCGCTTCGGAGATGATGAACGAAGAGGGATCGAGAGGCGAGGAGGCGGTCTCGATCTGGAAATAAGAAGGATGGTGATAATGTGTTTTTATACTGCTTAATGAAAGAGTTTTACAGAGGTGTTCGATACAACATGCAAGATCCACAGCAGATTAGTTCATTCGTTAAACCATGTACTGGTGAAGTGCTTTGTTGGTTGTAGTTGTGTTTGTGCTATGGAATGGAATGAGTAGAAGAAGTGCGCTCACAATTCCAACAGGCATGTCAAACGGTCGGTATCTGCAAGGTCGGCAGGCGTCCACGTGACGGCGCAGCGCTACGTTCGAGCTGCAAAATGTTTTCTTGCCGTTTTTTTCTAAAGGACCAGCGATTCGTTGCTAAACACAGTAAGTCTGCTAACCGGAAGCATCCGGTGCATCCGTCGCAGCTCCACGGTCCCATCGAGGCGTGCGACGCGACGTGCCGCGCGTGCTCCATCTGGTTGCCGAACGTCTGCGGGCACGAATCACATCTGGAGAGAGGGCGACGATTACTAAGTGGCTCACGCTGTCGATGTTTCGACAGGCGATGATTCCTAACACCACACCAAGGTCAGGTGTCCTCTGATCTCTTGGAATGTCTCCATCAAGGTCGTATACCTCGCGTTTTATGGCATCGTTAGATGCTCTTCTCTCGCAACATTGACAGTTGTCGCTGCTTTTCGCATGCTTGCTTGCTGTTTTGCTCCATGAGCGTGCTTTGCTTCGAAATCAAACCAAACAACTGTTGATCAGCATAATCCCAGAACAACAACCGAGCAAAGAGTGAGGATTACATAATTTCGCTGTTGGTTTGGAAATGTTTTGAGCCTATCTGCAAGAGGAACCGGTTACAGTCTGCTATACAATATCTACAGTTCGGTAGTTTACGGTAGTTCATGAAGTCGATTACGGTAGTCAGTTCACGATAGTTACAGTATCCTCACCGGAAGCCTTATCATGATTTTTTGTGACAGTTTGTGATAAGCAGGTTACAGTATCCTCAGTAACAGTCTCTCTCACCGGAAGCAGTGCGTTTCCTCGTGTCGATGGGCGGCATTGTGTCTCTCGAGGGTCTCCTCGGATGGGAAGTGCGTCTTGCATTTGCGGCAGGTGTGGATCTGAGAAGGATATTGCATCATCACTAGCCAATTTTGTTCGAATTTTCACAAGACGTCATTCGCTTGCACAATTCCTGTGTAATCTACAGCGAAACCGATCCCTTTCGGACACAAAAGGCAACGCTACTGCACAATTTTAGCACAACTTTAGTATCTAGTGATCTTTATATCCTTTTTCATATTTTTTTCCTCTTCCAGCGACCAGAGGCCTGATTGTTAGGATACCATAGGTAGATATACCAACTCACCTTAGTCTTATTCGTGCTCACGTATCTCTCCACCTCCTCGTAGCTCATCGGCTGCAGACGAATGCAGTCGGGCGGACGATCGATCACCTGATTATTATTGATTTATTGATGTATTGATTAATAAAATCAGTTATCGATGAATCGATACTCGATCGATACCGTACCTCCTCTCGCGGTGGGAGCATGGCCGCCGGCGGCTGCTCGGGCTCGATTCTGATGCAGAGACCGTACGAGAGTTCCGCGTCCTCGGCCTCCTCGGAGTATCCGCCGAGATGGAGGGAGGAGACGCCTGATATTTATTGTTGGTGAACCAGTTTCAAATCTGCGGAAATCTGGGTGTATGTAGCATACCATTAGCCGTGGCCGGCACTGTTCCATGCATGGGCTGATAGCCGCCTGTGCCGTTGGCAGGCTGCGGCGCGGCGAAGCCGCCGGCGCCTCCGGCCGCCATCTCCTCCAGCATCGGCTGCTGCTGCTGCAGTTGCTGGACAGCACTCGCAGCTGCTGCAGAGGCTGCAGCCGAGGGCGGCGCGCCGCCCTCCAGCTTCAGCTTCAGCTCCAGCCGTGCTTTCTGCACGGCGGATGTAGGAGTTCCAGGCAGGTTGGGGATGCCCACGCCGGTGCCTCGGGCGCCTCGGCGACTGAAAAAGCCTCCATAATTGATGAAAGGAAGGCGCGAAACGTACCCTGTAAGCCCACTCTTCTGACGGTCCGGGCACTTGTGCTGGTAGAGGTTCGACCGAAATTTGTACGTCTGAAAGAAGTATTTAAATATGATTAAATATAAATTTAAATAATTAAATAAACGAACCTTGAAGCAGAATTTGCACTTGAATGGACGGTCGTTGCTGTGCTTGACTGCGTGCTGTTTGAGGTACCAGACGGAGTTGAAGAGCTTCCCGCAGTCCTGAGAAGAAAACTACAGTAATCCAATTCTACAGCATTATTGATTTTCTTTAAGAAAATAGTATTCGGAACTGAATGACATTTATCCATTCTTTCTCTTGTCATTTCAGGATTGTTTAGCAGCTTTGATTTTAGTGAAGTCAGTTTGAGTTAGCTCTTTTTACTACTATCGCAATCCACCTCCTCGATCCCTCTCCCATGCATTGTGATGCATGTTCCTTCCTCCTTCTTTCTCCACTCCCATCTCGCCCACAGCAGTTTTGCAAAGCCGTCCGATGCTCGAGGCTCTCCTCTTTCCCGTTGTTTTCGCTGGTCACTTTCGTCGCTCCTCTCGCATCTCGCTTCTCTGCGCTCTCCCCTCTTCCCCCTCTCTCGGCGGGTGTTCAAAAGCAAAAAAATAGATAGAAAAGCGAGTGACCGACGCCGTAAACAACAGCAAGCAGCCTCGCGATTGAGACTCTCTTGCTCTCTTCATTCCACATGCTCTCTAGCTTAGCCGACGAGAGATCATGCGAAACGCGGAGAGATGTCCAGCGCCGGTGGACTCTCTCCAATTCGCATGCTCTCTCGATCTATCTAGAAGGCGAGAGAGTGTGCGAAATGAAGAGAGTGGACGGTGTGACCAGACAGCCATCATTAGCTGCTGCTGCAGGCCAACAACAAAATATAATAAAAGGGGCGGAGTCTCGCGGTTTGCACGTATCCATTTCTGTAGCTCTCACTCTGGTCAGTAGCGAAGATCAAAGACTCAAGATCTGCTCAAAATAATCGAAAATGAACAACTCTCTTGCAGTTTGTACAATGAGATTAGCGCTCTTCGAGAGATTTTGAAGACCAAAGATCAAAGACCAAGGACCAAAGACCAAAGATCAAAGACCAAAGATCAAAGATCCCATACCTTGCATGCGCACTGCTGGTTCTTCTCGAGTGTGATGTTGATGTGCTCGACTTCCGAAGGGCAGATGACGATCGGAGGAAGGGGCGTGTCGTTCTGCAGAGTTCAGAGATCAAAGATCAAAGATCATTTTAAAATTTCCGATTTTCAAAGTTCATTTAGGTGTTTTGTAGTGAGATTTATCCAAAGTGCGAAATAAGTCAGTCCTCGATCCTCCCCTCAACATTTCTCATCGCGCGCCTCTCAGCTGACACTGATAAGAGGCTCAGTCCCTCACAATCAGGGTTCAAACGACGCTCGCTGACGACTGCCGGGGTTACGGTAGGCAGGGGGTGTTTCAAAAAAGGCCAATCTTGAAATGGACTGCTCTCTTCATTCCGCGCGCTCTCTCGCCGGTTAGAGAACCGGAAAAGAAGGCGGAATGGAGAGAGCCGGGAAAGAGAGCCGGGTTTTGCGCCCCGGTCATCTGTCAGCCTGCGCTGACCCGTCAATCAACGCGAGGGGCTCGTGGAACGGACGGCAATCGAAAGAGGGAGAAAACTTGGCTGGGTCAACATTACGAAAACAGAAGCACGATTGGCTAGTGATGATGCAACACTCTCACCATTCCGCACGCTCTCTCACTGATAGACGAGAGAGCATGGGAAACTGAGAGAGCAACTTACTCGTTCGACGCTCAGCGCCTTCTTCATGTCGTCCACGGTGCCGACTGCGTACTGCATCTGGATACGGTAGTTTGGTAGGTCAGATTCATAAACAGAAATGGCTATGATAGTTCAACGGGGTCAAGCAGCAGTTCACTAGGTCAGATTCCTAAGATTACGGTAGTTCCCTCGGTCATCAACCGTGTCAGCTACCTGATCGAATCCATCGCCTCCCTGCCCCGTGAAGATCGGGTAGTCAAAGTTGATTGCGAATTCGTCCATCGGAGTTGTTGTACCTTCAGGGCCGATCTTGCATGTGTCAGTGGGGCCGGGTACTGTAATTGGGTACGGTAAGCAATCGATAACTGATACGGTAGCAGGCGCGAAAATCGATCGATAACTGAGGGAAATCGCGAAAACATCGGGAGGGGTGATTCAAAGGTTGCATCGCCTCGAGGGGCGAATCTTCTCGCGACGAGTGGACCTTATCACTGACCGCTTCAAATGATAAAAGTGACCGGCGAGAGAGTGTGCGAAACGGGGAGAGTGGCAGAGAAGAGGGGGTAGAGAATGATAAGCCCCAGGGCAGCGCGGGCTCCAAGTTGAAGGCGAGGAAGAGGGCAGAGGGAGAAGGTGATGACTGTTTGACCTACTCTCTAGTTCTACAGTTGTTTGTGCAAAATTCGACGCAATAACATGATTTCTCGTAATTCTTGGCTGAGAGAGGGCAATGATGTAACAAGTATACGCTTGGCAAGAGTACGAGGTCTAGTCCCTGATCAACCGCCCTTTTCCCCAGCGTTTCTTCACACCCTCGGACCAGTCCTGATCGGAGCCCTGAGGTGTGAGATCATCATAATTATTGCGCAAGATCACTGCAGAGAAAATTCGAAGCAGGATGCAACAGACGAATGAGAATGCGACGCGGAAAATGAAAGGAACACAGCTCCAAACTCAACACGCAATGCAAATGAGTCGCTGATCAAAGAAGGCGATTTCATCAATATGGAGGATGACGTCATGACCCCCGAGGCATCGAGTCAAAGGCCATCCCATCCCCGATAAGCGATCGGCAAAATTCGGACACTGCCTCTCTCGTTTCCGCGTGCTATCTCGTCTTACTGACGAGAGATAATGCGAAACGAAGAGAGCGAGTGACCAGTCCCTCCCTTTGACTGTACTTCTTATTGCAATCTGCAGGCTGAATGGCAGCCTAATCGACTCGAAGGAATGGAAAGGAGAGGACAAAAAGCGCCAATGATCTGGCAAACTAGCCTCAGTCCTACAGTGATCGCGATTGCGCAAAAGTTACCGATACAAGGATAAATTTAGCGCTAAATCTTTTCAGGCCCTATGCCGATCTCGTACAAGATGGTTCAGCAGCAGGAGAAAAGAGGCGCTAGATCGGCAAAGTACAGAGTAGGTTTCTTTGAAAATGTATGAAAGCTAGAGGAGATTGATATCTCAAGTACAAAACTCGGAACAGACTCTCGATGGCACGAATAATTCCGGAATTGCTCGAGATTGCGCAGAGTTTAGTGGCTGAATCACATCGGGAAGAGTGGAACCGAGAGAGGTCGGATTGAGGTAGGGGATGGGTAAGATTGCAGGTAGGAAGTAGCACTCTAGCAGATCAGAGAGGCGAGAGAGCACGCGAAAAGAGGAGAGCATGCCATCCATAAAGGAGAAAAGCACAGGGAAACGAGTACTCGAGTTCTCTTTACCCCCGAGATTTGCCATTGGGAACTACGGCTGCAGAGATCGAACGGGTTTTGGAGCTCCGAGGGGTAAAGTAGATTCGAGAAGCGAGATTACCCGATCGATACCGTACCCCTTGCTACAGTACTCCAGACTACGGTAGGTAGGTCACGTAACGCAACCGCGGTAGGCGCTCGAATGAGGCGGGGGATAAACCTCTCCCGGTGATGGGGCACGGTCGAAAACAGATTCATGCCAATCCCCTCTCTCTATCTCTCTCCGGTCTTTCTCGCTCTTTGCCTAAACGGAACACTACGAACTGAAGGCAAGCGAAAACATAACAACAACAGAAAACATTCCCGAGCCGGAGGGGGAGAGGAAGAGTTCGAAACAGGAAAGTGATGTAGGTAGAAGTAGTAAGTAAGTAAGCAAAACGTCATCTGCGGTAGATCAAGGAGCGTACGTAAATAGTGACGGGGGCTGTTGGAAGAGTCCGTCACTGCATATCAGAGAAAAATAGCGGTGGTTTAGGGATGTTTACTTCTGTTTCTTTCGTTGCGTGCACTCCGATAAAAGAAACCTGACATGTAGAAAAATACGCTGAATACCGAACTACTTTTACCTGATGTTGCTTATTCCAAGAAGTCTATGATGCTGTTGCAAACCTCTTCTGAAACCTATCGAATCAACGGATGTATGCCTAGCATCCGACAATGTGCATGCACGACGTAACTTAGAGGCGAAGATGTGGCAAATATCCCCTCAATTACTACTGCCTGTATTCATCTGCCTTCGACGACGAAAAATAACCGTGGTCAGTAGCAAAAAGCAGGCAGCAGTGGCCAAATAACAACGGTCTTCTCTTCTCCTTCTTCATCTCCTCCCACCGTCAGTCATCCGCCTCTCCCCATTTCACACGCTCTCTAGACACCCAGAAAGAACGACCACAAAAACTATTGTGCAGATACGGTAGCCGGTGGTCAGAAGCCATCGACTGACGAGAACTGAGCGGCAGCTATACAGTACCCACTGGTCAGGGGGCAATCGCGAACTGAGCTCTCAACCGGGGATCTACTGAGCAGTAAGTAAGTGGCGGAAATGAACTAGCGGTGCGCGCAGAGATTCGAAACTGGTCTCAGTTCAGTCGCTCTCTTCCTAAATGCTGCCGTAGGTAGGTGCAAGGGGGCGCCGGCTCGTTTGTCATCGACCTATGAAGCACTCTAGCGAGTGTCCATCGACTACGGCATAGTATAGGAACCTGCACGTGGTGGCGCTGCATATCCACGACCCTTTAAGACCAAGCCTAGCCAGCTCGTCATGGAGAACTAATCCTGTACGCCCCCTGTGTCTGCAAACCAAGCAAACTGCAGTCAGTGCTGTCA
>LS504902.1:224039-279399 GCA_900490845.1 Pristionchus japonicus | reverse complement strand
CCATTGACGACGACGAGTCACGAGTGAGTGACCAATCAGAATCCCTTGGAGGGCAGAGTGAGGGCCGGAATCCGGCAAAACGCGATTTGTGGCCGTGCCACTCAAAAAAAGGTGCGCGGTAGACATAGGCAGGGCGGTAAAACTCTCTGCTTTTCAAGCACTCTGAGTGCCCTGACCGTTGAGAGATCAAGCGGCATCGAGAGTGCAGAGCATGAATGACCAAAGGGGCGCTATTTCCTGTCAATTTCCTATTCTATTTCTCACAAGTGAGGGACGAGAACGGTCATTTCGAGAATTTCGCATCTATAATTGGCAAAACGAGGAGTCTACGGTCACCGGACATTGATATTTCCTCATCCTCATCACTCGTTGCCCTGGGGGAGAGGCGGGGATATGATAATAACAAGGAGAGAGCGGGAGATACGGAAGGGGATAATCCTCATGATCTATGATATGCGTCTCCTTAGTCTCATCGCTATCTCTGGTCAGACAGCGATGGATAGTGCACGAAATGAATAGACTTAGATGGGATGAGGACGTGTGATTCGACGAGAATCAGAGACCGGAAGTGTTGCGTATGAATGGAATAATGCTGCACTCTCTTCATTTCACACGCTCTCTCGACGCGTCTGACCAGGAATTGTCTCGAATTTCAAGAAAAATACACGTGATAACTCAGAGAACAGACAGAGCTAACGAGGACTAAGTGAGTACAGTAGCAAACTGAGTAATGAAGGTAGCTCACTGACATCAACAGGATTACCGTAATCTCTCGGGTCCCAAGAGATCAACCAGAGCGGATCAGAGATGACTACGGTAGGCTACGGTAAGCACACAAGACATAACTTGATCGAAAAGATACGGTACCACAGTACCCAAAGCATTGCGTGCAGGAATCAATGAGGATGCGAGCAAAAGGGATTGAAGGTTACGGTAAGCTACCGCGAAAAAAAAACAGATGAGTGTGAATCAAAGGTCGATCATACAGTAGCCCACCGTAACCCAGTCGATGTCATGGTAAGGACCGCTCATCAACATGACATCATTCCATCTGGGCGCAGATCGCAGTGGCCTAAAGAGTGAGTGGCGTGCAAGAAGGGCAAGAACATGAAGGAGGAATAGAGAAGGAACGCCTTTGACTCTCTCACTTTCCCACACTCTCTCACTGGTCAGACAGAGCGAGAGAGCAGGCAGATTGGAGAGAGTCAGACGATCGAGAAGGAGAGACGAAAAGGAGAAGGTGAATCAGTTCGGGGCTGGCACGAAGCTATGATTTCCCCCTCTCCCTCCCCTCACTTTGACCATCTCCCCCCTCGGGGGTCATATTCATGGAGGGGAGGGAGTTTTGTATGGTCAGACGACGCGTGGCGATTCGAAATCGCGCAGATTGATATGAGAGCACACCTGCACAAAGGGTGGAGAGGAATGACCCTTTCGGGAAAAGGAAGAGGAGTACGGTAGGGGTTACGACGAGTTATGGTAGGAAACAGAAGATTTGAGAGAACTAAAAAGAGTCTAAGGGTTCTTGCGTCCTAACAGTGACAGCTACGATATGTTACGGTAGGCTACTGTAGGCAACGGCAGAGTTCCAAGGGTTCAGGAATGGTCGATGAAGCCAATGCGAAGTGAGAGTACGCGAGAGCCAACGGACGTATTCAAATATTTGAGAGATGAGGAAGGGGGCTTCGAAACTCTCTCTCCCTCAGGGTTCAGCTCTCTCTCTCTCCCGCACGAGTAGCCTCGGTGTGTTTGGCAAGACAATACCTTGGCGAGGAGTCTCGCTCTCTCCATTTCGCACGCTCTCTCGCTCAGATGAAGCAAGAGAGTAGGAGAGGTAGAGAGAGTTAGAGACTCCAGGAGAGAAGGACGGCAAACGTTGCATCAGGCAGGCGGATTGAATGACCACAGGAGGGAGACACGTCAGAGAGGGCAGCTAGGAGTTCACGGCCTAGACCTTCAGATTAACTTTAAGCCCCCTAAGCAAGTGCTTAAGAAGTCTTAAGGTTAAGTGACCAGAGCGCCTCAGGGGGGAAAGTGACGTGGTCTCTCCTCCTATCCTTCCCGATTCGAAAGGTCGAGAGTTTGTCATCGTCCATATCACAAAGGACGCGGGCGGAGGACGATGAATGGTCATTATACAATAGCCGGAGAGTGGTACTGATAGTACCGCCCTGAGCCGGGAAATAGCCGGAGGGCCGGATAATAGGATATAATGAGACGGCTTCTCGAAATTGGCAAAGTCCGTGCCGGTCATTTCGCGAGGAGCGGAGATTCAATGAATTTGGACCCAACTGGTCACTTTCATTAGCCGAATGAGAGCCGGACTAGAGCCGGGAATCCCGGGAGCCGTGACCTACAACCCGGCTTTTGCAGCAGAGTGTAAAGAGGTGGACGCCGGTTGCGTCAGAGCATATGGAACGAGCGAGAGAGGTAGCCCCCGAGGGGAGGAATGGGGAGGAAGGGGAAGGAGAGTCCACTTTCATAACGAGAAGAAGGAGGGGAAAGGGCTCCTTTCCCAACTGTGAAATTGAAGAAGGCACGGGAAGGAGGAGGACTCCGTGTTGCCCCCTTCGAGGCGTGGTCACTACTTACACAGAGAGGACACCTTTGTCATCCTTCGATCTCCCCGTTTCGCATGATCCCTCGTCGATAGGTCATGCACTTCCAAGAAGGAAGAGTTGGGGGTACGGTAGTGAGATAACTCGCCGGTCCTGGCACGAGGAAATGCTGAGTACGGTAGCTGGGAGCAAGTGAACTGGATTGAAGCCCGCGATTTCGTCGTTACTACTGTAGTGCACGAATGAAATCAGTAGCAGGTGAAAGTTCTCAAACCAGGGTTCGAATTCTGACATGGGCATGTGTTTGTGAGAGAGAAAGAGACCCGGAAGCTGATAGTGACTTCGAAATGAGATCTTTGAAAGAACGGAGAGATCAAAGATCAATCTCCGAGCCTCGAACCCTCAGTAAACCATGTTTGCAAGAACAAATCTGCATACTGATTGCGAACAGCGCGTGTGGGAAAGGTTATTGGGCCTGAGGGATGAATGGATCCAAGAAAGATGTTCCACATTCTCTCTAACATTTTTGAAACATCACTTCGAATAAACAATGTTATAAATGCCCTGAACAAAGTGTTGACATACTGAAAGATCTCACAAGTTATCTATCCGTGAGAAAGTGAAAGATTCGAGGAGGACAGAAGGCAGGAAGCGGTCACTTCACTGCGTGAATATCAAGTTGGAAAAAAAATCAGAATACTTGGAATCTTACGGCTAAACTATGGAATCATCCTGAGAAAGGTTGGAGTCGAGACGGCCAGAGAGTGGTCACTTCTCTGAATCCCTCTCTCGACGGGAAGGAGGAGGGGACAGAAAGGGCGGCCCGCCTCCCTCTTCTGTTCCCAAGGCGATACTTGACGTGGCGGTGGTGGTGGTGCAATGACCAGGTAGGGTCCTTGTCTCTCTCCGTTTCATACACGCTCTCGCTTTCTCAAGCCTGAGAGTTCGCCGAGGTCCATCCTTTTCAGGCAGAGTCCCTTCTCCTCTGTCTCTCTCCATTTCACACGCTCTCTCGCTTTCTCTGACAACAGAGTGTGTGGAGAGGCAGAGGCAGAGAGGTTCATCCTCCTCCTCTTCTCGAGAAAGAGAGGATGAAATGACCCGTGCACTTTACGGAAGAGAGAGGAGGGGAGGGGAGAAAAAACGCTGCTGCCCTCGGGCAAACAATCGGTTTCTCTAGCCAGCCCGAGATTTGAAATTGAGTGCGGGTTGGATGGATATTAGCTAGAGCAAAATGCGCCAGATGATTCCGCGAAGAATCCGCAAGGTTGGGGAATGACTGCCCGATTGCCCAAAGTCCATCTTAGCGTTCGAAAATAAGTGAGGATGCGGCTTCGGAGGTCCTTTTGGCGAACAAGTAAGGATCAGCAATCGAGAAAATATTAGAAATGGCTTCATAGGCAAGGAGACCATCACCCAGATGATAGAGCATGAACGCCATCGTGATACTAACACTACTAATCATGAGTGCCGCGTGGCGAAGGTCTTCGTGTTGGCCAGTGAGAGAATATTCAGAGAGATGCGCTCCATGCGAAGCCATGAGATTGATCAGGTTGAGCAACGTGATGAGTCACCCAGAATCGCGCGATATTTTTCTGTTATGGTCAGCGAGGATCAAACATAGGCCATAATGATGATATAATAGCGTAAGTAGGTGGATTCTCGACAAAGAACAGTTCCAAAGTCATTCAAAGCGTGTGGATTTATCAGGAACGGGAAATCTACGGATACTGGATGTGCATCCGTCAGTTCGGTGATAGATCACGCGGAATGAGGAGAGTTTTCGATTCCCGCGCCATACTGGAAGTGGCGGGCAAGGCGAAGTGATCAACTTGTTGGTTCCTGCCTCTTATCAGTTCTCGTCCACGCTCTTTTACCAGGTAGAGAGAGCGAGAGAGCATGGGGAATTGAGAGAATCAGAGAGAATCAGACACTGCCTGGGGCTATTTACTCTCTGCCCTCTATCACCTCCCCCTTATCTCGCGGCGAATTCTGGAGGCGGCCAAAGGCAAACTCGTTGGATGGTCAAAACAGAGGGGAGGAAATGGCATGTGAACCTAGCTAGTGGACATTGAAGTGATGACGTGACCGCAATGAAGAGGTCAAGATCTCGAAGATCTGATTCAGAGTCAAAGACGACGATGATCAGTATCTGATTGCAAGATCAAAGAGTGATACGGTAGTCAATCGCGAACTGATCAGTAGCTGATCGACATGGTTTAAGCGAGGATGGTACGGAGCGAGAGGGCGGAAGTTTCCCCCTACTTCTTCTCCTCAATCTCTCCTCTCGATAAGGAGAGAGTGGACAAAGTTGACGCAAGTCTAACTTTGCGCCCGTCCCCCTCTCCCTCGAGCAAATATTATCACTGATGCGGAGAGGGGGAAGGGAGAAGAGTTAAAGGGCAAAGAGACCATAACTGTTAGCAGAGAAATGGGGATCGAGAACCAGAGCCGGGATAGAACCAAAACCCGGTTATGCGCAAAACAGTGACACTCTCAATGGAGATGAAAGGACGAGTAGGTGATTATGGAAATGTATCATCGTCCTTTTCCGCAGTTCGGATACTTGGAGTGGCCAGAGAGAGGATTACCCTATCAAGAGGGGTTCCTAACCGGAACGAGTGACCAGCATACGGTAGCACGCGATCCCAGGACTACGGTAGAGCCGGGAAATGCGATCGCCGGCCGCCGGAAAGGACGGCCGGACTCTTGAGCGGATTCAGAAACCCGAGATGAGGAGGAAGAAGAGGACTGAGAAGGGAGAAGTGCATTGTGGAATGTCCAGAGGGGGGAAAGGGAAGAAGGGGGGTCATTCAGAGGGAAGGAAGGAAGGTGGGGGTTGCTAGGGGAATGAATGAATGAATGGAGGTAGGGTAGAAAGGGTCGAGAGCCGCTTTTTACGGACGACTAAAGCCGGCGGGTGACCACCGGAAGCACTTTCAGGCCAGGCAACGGAACTTTCACAATAACACGGGCTGTAGAGATTACAAGGGATCAAAGATCAAGGATCAAAGCTACGGGAGGTAGGTCAGTTGACGATCATAAATCGGCGGGCCCGTGTCAGGCACTGTGCATCTGTGATCACAGAGAGGACGAGAGAGGGAGAGAGGGGGCACCCCCAAAGGGTATGATAACATTGAAGTGCAACAAGCACAAGTTGTCACTTGCTCTTCGCCGGAGGGCAAATTGATAACGGGGCTACGGTAAGGTTACGGTAAGTTACTGAACCTTGCTCCGAGCTGAAAAGTCACTGTGGGCTACGGTAAGTTGGAAAATCGCGCAGATCAATGAAACAGTACAGAAACGGGGCGGTCATTGTACGATTTTTGTCTGTACCTCCTCCTTCTCATCCTTCTCCTCCTCTTCCTTCTTCTTCTTCTCCTTTCACCGACCACGCATCTCAATGCAAAAGGATGCGCGAAGTTAGTCATGGCCGAGAAAGGAAGAGAGGAGCTACCCCATACTGATCACGAGATTCCCCTGATTCAGCCGTCTGATTACGGTGCTGGTCAGGGTACGGTAGCGCTGGTTTATCGACTGATCCAGATGAAGGATGATGACAGTGTTCCATGAGGAAACGGAAAGCTACGTTATCGCAGAGCTTCTCGCGCAAGTTCAACTCATCGAGTATAAGTGCAGAGTTGTGTTCTTTCTTGGCGGTCAGACGGAGCGAGAGAGCGTGGGAGAAGGAGAGAGCGCAGGCCTAATAAGTGCATTTTCGGCGAAGCGAGCGCGTGTGTGGAACTGACGGCAACGTGGGAGAGTGACCGCACTCTCCTCATTCTGCACGCTCTCTCGCCTGCTCTGATAGACGAGAGATAAGGTGAAGTGGAGAGACGAGAATTCGGAAGAATGAGAATGATCAGAATCGAGAAGGAAATGAGAAGGAAGTCATGGAGAGGAACTTTCTGATTAGGAGATGCACTATTAATCTGCCGACTGCCAGAGCATCTAAAATAAGAATCGGATTCAATATCAAATGAGACACAATTCCGTTTAAGAAACACCTGACTACCGTCAAACTAACGCACCAGAATAAGTGACCATATGCTTTAAAATGACACAACTAGATGACCTCAACAATGGACTCTCAAGCTATTCAGAATCTTTAGGGAGTTCGGTATTGGAAGAAGGAAGAGAAGAAGGGAGAGAAAGGGAGGGGAATTGGAAATGCAGAGGGGGAGAACGGCCGAGAGAGAGAGCCGTTGTCCATCGGGAGGAAGAAGGGGAAAGAGACATGGGACTGGGGAGAGAGGAATGAACTCTTGACCGGCGGAGAATTCTCGCTAATCTAGCGACATGTTCAAGTTTAGGAAAAAGATGGGTGAAAAGGCATGAAATAATGATTGGTTTGAAAAAGTTTTCTCAGCATTTACATGCAATTAGGAAGGCCGATTTCTCATCGTCATGCGATCGTTCGAAGCGGTCAAACTTGGGTTAAGAAGTATTCGTAAACGTTCACGTCCACTGTCAGACTGTCATGTTTAGAAAACGTTGAAAAAGTTTTGCTGTAAACCCAACGTCGACTTGCAAATCTCGTGTAAGCAATGGACTCCTCGACCGTTCGGAATGGAAATGGCCAGAAACTGAAGAAATGGGTCTAATTTATGCGCCAATAGACGTTCAATAACGCGCGAGCGTGCAACAGGGCTAAGGAAGGGGAGGGGGAGGGCGTTCGGTCCCGGCTGGCACTAAGGACCCCCTCTGCCCTCCCTCTCTTCGATTGCGCAATATGCAAATGCGGGAGGGGAGAGAAGGGCGAGCGAGAGCCAGAGAGAGAGAGAGAGGCCTGAGGCTATTTCCACCCGGCTGGCGCGAGTGACCAAGGGTTCGGAGAGAGGGAGAGGAGGGATAGGGAGGAAAGAGATGGAGAAGAATTCCCCTAGAGGGGTGGAACCCGACGACTCCCTAAGACTCGGAGACTCGGAGAGTTCCCTCCTCTGAAACAATTGGAAAGTGCAGGGAACAAGCCGGGAGATGGGAGAAGGAAGGGAGGATGACTGGTCATCCGATCCCTCTCCCTCTCTCTACCCTTTCTTCCTCTCTCTCTCCCTGGCTGTCCCCTTCCCCTCGAGAGAGAGGAGGAGGAGGTGTAATGTTGCGTTGAGAAAAGAAGAGGAATGGATGGGAGTGACCGGTGTGTGAATGATGAAGAGTTCGAGTCATGAATAATGATATTTTCGGAAATATTTAGGTTTCTGAGATGCAAAATGTGCCAAGCTTATTGTATTCGATAAGCGGGTATGCAGAATCAGAAGCTCTAGAAGGTCTCTTTGAGTCAAATTATGATGATGAAGATTGTGATGATTCTGAGTTTCAAAATATATTGAGACATGATAAAATCATCACGAAAAGCATTTTGAAAATCCGGAAATATCATTCACTAGCGCCTGACTGACCGCTCGCTAAGTGTAGATTAAAACTCCCATTACCCTCCTCCCGTCTCCCTCCCTTCCCCTTTCCTCCTCCTCCTTCCCTCCCTCATTCCGACGCCGGGGCTTGAAACTCTCCCCTTTCTCTCTCTCTCTTTGAGTGACCACTGGACGTGTCAGAGGAGGAAAGGGGGCGAGAATTCCTGAGCACTGAGGGAAGAAAGGGGGAGACAGCACTTTGACAGCTTCTCCCAGAGTTGCGAGCATTTCCGATGAGAATGAAGGGAGGGAAGGTGCTGAGAAGAGGGTGATTACAAGAGCAGCAACCAGACCCAAAAAAGATTCGTGATAGGTTCATAATATGTGGGAACAAGTGAATTAAATGCAGATATTCTGATCCAATTCTGATGATGATAAGTAGAAGTGTTATGGAGCTGTTCAATGTTGATGTATGGCTTTATAAACTGTAAGTTCAGGCATTGAACTCAATTGGCGAAATATCTTTCGACGGGATGCGCTTGTATTCATTCATTCATTCATTTCCGTTAGGTTTGAGGTTTACTTTAAAAACGGCGAGAAACGCCTAGAAACGGGGGTCATAAACCGGATGTGTTGCGCCGGACAGGAAATGAGATGCGATGATCGTCCGAGAATGCAGACGAATGATTCATAATTCCCTATTCAGCTCTCCGTGCTCTGGATTCGGTATTCCTCGGCCTTCAGTCAGCATTATCATCTGAATCCTCTGAACCCAGTTCATTTGAATACAGTGCCATGTTATTATGTGCGTGAAACTGCAACTTGTTGCGTCATTCGGCCACTGGTCAATTTCCGGCACTCTCTACATTTCGCACACTCTATCCGGTCAGAGAGGCGAGATAGTGTGTAAATTGGAGAGACGCAGCTCGCCTCACGCTGATTGCCTCCCATCTCAGATTCTTTCACATCCCCTCTCTGAACTCTCTCCCTCGGGGGCAGAGACGCAGGGGATCAGATGACCGCTGTCTGCCTTCTCTGACCGCTCTCGCCTCGTCGGTTCCACGACGACGACTCTCTCGATTCCGCACGCTCTATCGCTTCTCTGGTTTCTTCTGGTTGACCAGTAGCTCAACTGTCTACATGAAATGGTCAACCAGTGGCTGGCTATAACAATTTTTTCCCGAATCCGCTTGATAGAGGATAGAGCAATTAACTTCGAGGGAGAAAACTTGGCCCGACAGGCGAGAGCGGTCAGAGAGGCCAGACAGCGGTCAGCAGACGTCCGAAGGTTTTCTCTGGGAGAGAGTTGAGAAGGAGGGCAGAGACGCAGGGGAAAAGAGGTTATGCAGTGGAACTGAAGGGGGCTCGACGGGCTCGGAATGTTGTTTTCAAGAGCAATCATATCGCCTGGAAGTTCCCTAACGACTGTGAAGTTCCGAAGATTGGTCAGATAAAGCGCTTTGTTCCTCTGGGGACTCATGTCCTGATCTCTCCCTTCTACATACCAACTCTCAGTTGAACAAAGCGCGTACTCTGAACAATGTTCCCCCGACGGGTCAAGAAGTCAGAGAGATTGCGACACGCCGGGGGAGGGGATGGAAGATGATGGATGGACAGAGCGGTTGTCGGAATCTCTCCATTCTTCCCGCTTTCTCGTCGATCAAATGGACGAGAGAGTGTGTGAAATGGAGAGACGAGACCCGTTCATCATATTCGAACTGGAGAGGAAGACCGATTGAGTTCCGGTCTATTAGCTGGGATGAGTGATGGTGATGTAATGGAGATGTAATCGTCGAGAGAACACGGGATTAGGGAACTTCGGGTTTGATCTCCAATGAAAGTTGTAGTAACCTAAGTTACTACCCTTCTTCATGTCTTCAAAATCACCTTCGCGAGTGTATCGGCGTTTCCGGAAGTATAATAATTTATCTGTAGTCCTTCTTTAGCTGAGCAATGAATAAGAGGATTTCAACGCTGACGATGGCTGGATAATCCTCCGAAATTGAATTCTAATTGTGGATTCCTTCATCCCCTTCGATATCCATTAGCCTTAGGCCACAACGACGGAATCTCTCGGACATTTCCCTCGATTTCCATCTCCTTTCCTTCCCTCGTCTCTCAGAATTTGCATGTTCGAATCGGATTTCACAGAGGGGCTTTCTCGGGCGGGATTTAATAAGCACAGAGTGCGCGCCGAAAGAGCCAGGGAGACAAACGAGAGAGCGTGTGAAAGTGAGAGAGCGGAGGCGAGAGAGCGCCGCTGACCAGGAGAGCGCAGACGGCGAGACGGAAGGATTGCGCAAGCGCCTGCTAATGAAGCCCGAGAGTTCCCGCACGCACTCTCTCGCTCTCGCACTCTCTCTCACTTCTCTCGAGCCTCTCTGCCGCTCTCCTGTTGTTCTCCGCTCTCTCGTCTGGTCAAGGAAGCCTGAATAGAACGGCTCCTCTATGCATGGTTGAAGAGAAGGGAAGAGGAGGCTCGTCTCTCCATTTCGCATGCTCTCTCGTCAGTGAGCCAGGGCGAGAGAGTGCGTGAAATGGAGAGATATCGGGCATTTCTCGAAGAAAGGGACATCATCAGTCATGGGTCACTCGAGGGGCTCTAGAAAGAGGAAGAAGAGGGAGGAGGAGAAGTTATGAGGAAGGAACTTTGGTAGTTCAAAGAGGGATGAGTTCGTACTATTCCAAGTAAAAAGGGAAAAGCTTCAGTCTGCTATGAAAATTAACCGAAAATTGTCCAATCTAGTGGCAGTTTGAATCGGAAATAACAGTTTAATAGTTCATCCCATCATCAATGAATCAAGGAGATTCCGCAGAATATTCGATATAAGAAATTCCAATCATGCATCTTCTTGAGCAATCCCTCAAATCACCATCCAGAAGCCGTTGTCGATGACAGTTTGAGCTTAAAATCTAGGAAAAATCGGCCAACTCTCTTCATTTCACACTCTCTCTCTCCTCTCTGACCAGCTAAAGAGCATTTAGAATGAAGAGACTTGGTTCCTCGGTTGGTATAAAAATATGGGTCGCCGCCTCTTCATTTCACGCACTCTCACGCCTCTCTGGACGGTGAGAAAGTGTGTGAAATGAAGAGACGTCGATCCATATTTCGTACGGTATAAAACCCCGTTTCGATGACACTCAGCTCAGATTCAGCCATGAACCTTCTCTCTCTTCTCTTCTCCCTCCTTCTCCTCTCCACTTCTTCAGGAGCTCTGAGAGAAGTGACGCTGGGCCCGAGGCCAACGCGCCCCAGGAGAACCACCGTTCCCAGTGAGTCAATACACGATATTCCGAACCTTTGACCTGAAGAATGTCCCGCCGCCACGATTCCACGGTTCACTGTGAATGAAACCAGCCCTGCTTTTCGAATTGTAATTCGATCTATTCGAATTGCTTACGGCTAGAAAAATCAAAATTCGCTATTTTATCCACCTACAATATTCCTGTTTCAGTGTGCGATTTCGTGATCGAGAACCATCGTCTGTGCATGTGCTCAACGTACAAGAGAATCGATCCATACTGTAAGCAAATGGAAGAAGCAGCAAAGCTGTATAATTGCAAGCTTTGATCATGTTGTTTACATGATGATGAGTGATAACAAACATGTTATCAAATTGATAAAAAAATGCTTCACCGAGGGGTTGTGTTATCAGCATGACATATATGGAGGAAGCAACGAAGCTGTATAATTGCGAGCTTTGATCCAGGCTACTTCTGATCGATAAAAAATTGCGCTGCATCGACAGCAACAACAATGGTAAAAACAAAATATTGGAGGACTATTGACGATGCAGTTCACCGGAACTGTGTCATCAAATGGGTCGATGCTCAGATGATAATAATAATCTAGTCTGGTCGGACAGAACACTGCCAGTGTGATTCAGAAAACTGTTTTATTCGGTTTTCTTTCTTGATCAACTCTGTTTTGCATCAAACGCGAATGGCTACGAATGCCATCGCAATGTAGATTGCGGGACCGGCAGTCGATCCGCTGCCGGGATCCGGTTTATGAGGAGTTTCTGTCGATCTACTATCCGGTTCCGGCATATGAGGAGTTTCTGTCGATCTACTATCCGGTTCCGGCATATGAGGAGTTTCTGTCGATCTATTATCCGGTTCCGGCTTCTGAGGAGTTTCTGTCAACCCGTTGTCGGGTTCCGCAAGGGAAGGGACGCACTTTTGATTCAGGCACATCTGAAGAAAGTACGCTAATAAGCAGCAGGCCGTTGGAACTTCAGCAAACTCTACACAAAGATAGAAGGGGACACTCGGTGATTCTCGGCATTGGAAGATACTGGGAGTCTTTTTAGTGTTACATTGGAGTGCGCGAGAGAGGGTAATAAGTGTACGATCTTTCGTCACTTCTTCCCCTATCTCGTGCATTCCAATGTAACACTAACTAGACTCCCAGCACACAAAGGCATATCTTCGGCACTAGGTCGGATGAGAACATTCGTATGATAACCTATTGGATGAGAACCTAATGAGGGCGAGAGAACAACTGTCATGCAATATACGGAATATGCAAATGGTTCTCATCCAGTAGGTTATCATCCGAACGTTCTCATCCGATCTAGTGCCCATACCTTCCCATCTCCGCAACTCGCTCCATCGAGAGTCATGCCCGAGTTATGCTCTTTGTGGCCCTTCTGATAGTAAGCATGCGTCCTTGCGCAACCGTTCTGCAATTGTTGCATCGTTCAACAAGGGTGGTGCTTCTTCGGCCCAGATCCACAGAGTACTCCCTCCCTATCCTCCCTATTCTCATTCTTCACCTTGCTTTTCATTCCGCACGGTCTAGTCTGGGCCAAAATCGAAGAAGTTCATAATTGTTTATGTTTCTTCAAAGATGGAAAAGAGCGAACCTTATTGTCGGAACCAGCCATGAAGCCCATATTGTATCTCTTTGAGGGATCGTTTGAGTAGTTTGGAACATTGCAATGCAACAATCCGCACAATTTGTCTCTGGAAGGAAATTCTTTTTTCTAAATTATGCTCTTCCCATTCCTGTCGCTTTCAAACCCCGTGAAAGTTTGGGCACTATCTACTTCAGTTCGCCAGACCAGCATTTTCATCTCATTCCACCGCTCTGCCTCTGCGTAGAAAGGTGGGGAATGAGAGGGTGATAAGGGAGTGAGAGGCTGGTTCGGCGAACTGAAGAAGTTCCACGAGGATCGAATGCCTGTCCTCACTTTGCGCGCTCTCTAATCGCTCTGCCCGCCGAGATTATGGGCGTGGAATGGGGAAAAGATCAGAGATCAAAGATCAACGATCAAAGAAAACTCACTGTTCTTCGCAGGGGAAGCCGTTCTTATCGATCTGCAGCGGTTTGCATATGTTGTTGTTGAAGCAATGCTCGGGAGAGGCATTAGCGTCTCCACCAAAAATTCGCTTGCATTGCAGTTTCCGCGACGCGCAACGGCCGCCATAGCAAATAGCCTAAATTCCGGCAATTTGAGGATCATTTTAAGACACTTTGATCTATCTTCCTATATGTTATTATTTCAGATAAATAAGAAACCAACATCCTGGTCGTCCGGACACTTTTCTCCATCGGTCCGGTGCTTGTCCGCCGCTGCACAATCAACACTCGGTTTAATTACTAATTACCCAAGTTTGAGGTGTTAAATCTGACTGATGATGTGCTGTGGCACGAAACGTCTCAATAAATGATGATAATACGATCTTTCGTCACTTCTTCCCCTCTCTCGCGCACCCCGATGCTTCACTAAGAAGAATACCACAATCAACACTGACTCCATCGCAGAACTCCGGTAGGTCGCATGAATTCTTTGCACCTCTGCAATGACTCGCTCGCACCGTTGCAGTGACAACAGTCGCGTGGGCTTCGGGCACTTCTGCATCCCTATCATTCTCATTCCTCGCCTCACACAGAGCGGTCGATCAGGAGAAAGACCCGGACCCAAAAAGTACATCGTGTGTCCGGGCTTCAAAACGGCATGCTCACATATTCCTGTTTTACCTGCAAATTTGCGTCGGTCCTGCTATCGAACACGTAGTCACGTCGCAGCATGAACCTGCATTTGTACAAATGGCTTGAAAAACATGGTTTAAGCCCTTCACAGTTGTTTAAAAGGTAATATGTTCACTAGAGTTCGAAATACGGGTAATTATCTCTTCATATCACACACTATCTGAGAGAGTGCAAAATGAAGAGACGATTACCCGTATTTCGAAGTTCACTAGAGTTGCAGGTTCGGGATCGGTAATACCGCAAATTGCGGTAACACCGCGTTTGTGCGGTAATATCACACGCGAATCTCTCACATTTGCATTCTATTTCTTGTCTCTAACTGTCTGGCGCGAAAGAGCCCGGTAATACCGATACCGAACCTGCAACTGACCAAAGGCACTGACCAAAGGCGCACTTTGCTCCGACACGAAATTTGCACGTATCCTTATCGCAGCAATTGTGAGTGATGCATCCCTTGATATTTAAGAAGAATTAAGTGTTTTGCATTCGGTGATTACGAGTTCGAAAGAAAAATGCACCCTACCGGTACTAGGTCGGCTGAGAACTTTCGGATGATATCCTACTGGATGAGCACCTTATAAGGGCGAGAGAGCAATTGTCATGCAATAGACGAAATATGCAAATGATGCTTATCGAGTAGGTTATCACCCGAATGTTCTCATCCGACCTAGTGTGCCACCATACCAGCGGTCCACAATCACAGTCCTCCCCTTGCTCCACAATCCCGTTGCCGCAACCCTCTGAAGTGGAACGTTTCGCATTCCAAACGAGTATACAAAACACCCTACGAAAAATCCACAAAAAATATGGGTAATTGTCGCTTCGTACACTGACACCGACTGAGAAATGCAGGGAACAATCACCCATATTCCGAACGCATATGCCTACCCAATATCTTCATCTTTTGCATCACTCCTGGCTCGTTCCACAGACAGTAGTCAGCCTCGACCTGGTACATATGCTCGAGCATCGTAAGCGAACATTTGGACCAAAACTGGAAGTTGAAACTGGAAAATTGTCCGTCATTGCGCGTCACAATTGCAATAACTTTACCTTTCTTTCGAACTCGGAAACATAATACAGTGTTGCATCTCGCATTCACAGTAGTCAAACCTAAAAGGGGTTCGGAAGTAAAATATGCATATCAGAACTTCTTGGATATCTAATCCAGCACAACCGCTCTTATGGCCAAATGGGGGTTTGAAATGAGAAAGGTAGGGATGGAATACGCGGCGTGAGTATTGTCTGGACCAGATATCCAAGAAGTGTCATATCGTTTATTGAGCAGAACCAAGCCAAACTCACTGGGTATCGTGCAACATTCCCAGACTGTGGCCCAGTTCATGAGCGAGAATGTGGCCCATCCTAAGCGCATCGGAGCCACCGACATCCTGAACAGGCAAATTGGTACTTGTCTAGTTCTCCGGAAGAGTGTCTATCCTCCATCCACCCCGTCCACCAACCCTGCGCTTGGAAATATCTCATTAGGAATGAGTGAAGCTCAACCATTCTTCCAGGGAACTAGACACTTCGGCAAATCTCCGCATGCGTCATTTCATTTCCGCCTTTCCGGACCCCGACTAATCGTGAATGAGAAGAAGAAGCCCCACAATCCCTGGTCTTTTCCATCTATCTACAGGAAATAAATGATTTGACTTGATTTGACCAATGATGCCAGGAATAGGCACTTTTTCACTGTGCACACCAAGTCAGGGAGATCCTTGGCGCCCAAAGTAACTGTGAATACCTTGGAATACGAAACCGAATACCCTTGTGGGCTGCAAATCCTGCCTTCATTTGCAAGGCCTAGTTCGGTGCCGAAATGGTTGCCTCCACTGAATGTGTATGTTTAAATGCATTATTTTTCAGTCAGAGAGGCGAGAAAGTGTGCGAAGTGAGGAGACGAATACCCGTATTTTGAGTTCAGTTTTACAATGAAAACGCCTTACTTACATCATCAATTGTGCGTGATCGAAGTGCTTGTCCTTGTGAAATCGCAATAAAAATGTGGAAAATGATTCCAGCAATTTCTGATGATCAGAGAAGTCAAACATGGGCACTTGGAGGATTTGTGTGTAAACCAGTCGAATTTCGATATTGAGTGCGTCGTAAAACTGAAAAACAAAGGTTTTTCCATAACGCTGGACGGATGACTGAATGAGAACTCGAATGTCTCGTTTTTAGGAATTCCGGAATTCCAATAAGCGAACAAAGAAATTTTACTGCTCTGTTGGTGAGAGAGTGAGAGGAATGAAGAGGTATTGGAATTCCAACTGGAATTCTAATCCAATCAAATTCCAAGGAGAGAACCCTACTCGTTTTTATTATTAAAGCATCCATAATTTAAACAATTTTAACCAAGTACGTTTAAAAAGCCTCCTAATTCATTAAAAAAAATGAAACATGCCGAATTCGCCATATTGAGCGCCGAGAGCATTAAATTGCCTGTTGCAGAAACGTCTTTTCCGTGCAATTCGAACTGCAAATGGTTGGAATTTACATCGATGGACCACTTTGAACGTGAGCTAGTCGTTCATTGGCATTTTGTGCACTGCGGGGCCCTAGTTCGAATCTTGAGCTAGCGTATTGCCGTTAGCCTATTTCTACAGAATACCCTCTGACCATCTCATTCCTCCCTTTTCCTCGCGTTTAGAGCGGTCGGTCTCAAGATAAAAAAGAAGTTCCTTTTGCTCCTCACCAGTGTGTAGTCCGCAAACAACGCGAACTCAACGTATCGCTTTCTCGGGAATATTCGACTGTACTCTTTGAAGTATTCGGGCAGAGACTGATGATGTAGGTACGAATCGTATTGGTTATTGGACTCCCTCTTGCTTAGATGATAGCTCAGGTTATCTAAAATAGCAGTGAAAATCAGTCAGTAAAGATTAGCGGCACTTCCTTAAAATATTCGCCAAGTTTTTAGAGCAGCCCACCTCCCTCTACCCCGCTCTCATTCTACCCAATTCGCAGCCCACGGGTGCGGTCTCGTGGCGCCTAAAGTAAAGAAGTACCAGGCTAGCCTCACCACAAGTGTCGTTTGTTTTAGGAAGGAAACTGAAGCTTCCATTGGCTTGATTCAACGTGAAACTGGCGAAAGGAGCATTCAGAATCATTAGAATTTGATCTGCTCGACAAATGGAGAGCCAAGCTCGGAATCCGTCCCCATTTGCGCCTTGGAAGTGGCAGAATGAACTCTGAAATATCTGGGGGTTTTCGACTTCAACGATGACATTCGACAATATCATTGTTTATTCTGTAGAGTATCTTTATCTTACCCGGTATCCGGTCCGATTTTCCGTCTCATTTGGAGTGAAAACAGTGATCGAAAGGTGGAAATCAATGGAGAATTCGTGTTCCTCATGACGGAAGAGAAGACGATGCACGTGCGTGTGGTTGGTCTATAGTGCAACTGATGCAATGGCACTAGGTCGCATGAGAACATTCGGATGATAACCTACTGGATGAGCACCTAATGGGGCTCATCCAGTACGTTATCATCCAAATGTTCTCATCCGACCTAGTGCCGATTTAATCGAAAACGATTCATTTTCAACCAAACCAGGTCGAATGACACGTTGTGATAAACAAGCTAACAATTGCAGTGAGAAGCGTGAAGAGCGAGAGGGGCGAAAGGGAGGTCCCGGCATGCGAAATATCGATCGGGCATGACATCAGCGCTGGAATATCGATTTTGAGCTAGAACCTAGCAATACAGAAGTCTGAATGCTACTAGGAGCCACATATTAGTGAATAAAGTACCTGAGAACTAGTCGAAAACAAGAAGAGCTACCGACCACTGCTCACGGGGGAAGGGAGGGAGAAGTGAGAGAAAGAGGAGAAGTTAATGGAGAATGAAAATTAATATCTATTGAAATTGTCTATTGTGCAATTGAACAATGAAATATTTGAATGCAAATTTGCAGTTCTTATTATGTGTCTGTTCGGTACGGTTAATTTGATATGACATTATTGATCAACCTATTATAGATCTGGAGATCAAAGATCAAAGATCAGCACTGCGAAGATCTCCCTTCCAAACAATTATATTTTCTTTCTTCGAACATCGGAAATAAAGAACATGTAGTTTATCGTATTGCAGTATCAAAGTACATGGATACATCTTGATTTAAAAAACCTATTTGAGCATCCAGCGAGTGTCTTAAATCACATGATCGCTTTCCGAAGAGTGATGACGACGCAATCGACATCTCGCAATCGTCAAACATCATAGGGTTTCATTGTTGCACACAAATGAAGGCATATGGAATTAGATTGACGAATAACATTTAAAAGAATCCTTATTTTGGATTTGAAAGGTGCGATAAACGCGAACTGCAGGCGTTTCTACACTATGAAGTATTTGAATCAAGAGCGCGTCCTTTTCATAGTTGTATCTTACTTCCAAGGCTTCAAGCGAGCTCTTGTCTTTTCATTTTCTCATAAAAAAATATCACTATACAGGTTTTTCATTGGTGTGAGAGCATCCAGCCTCGACAATGTCAAGTGAATGTTGCGGAATTCTTTCTACTACAGCTTTCAAGAGTGACCCGTGTGTCTCTCCAGAGGTAGTCTTTGAAATTGTTCTCTAATTAGGCTTTTCTAATTCAGGACTACTGCTCAAATCTTCCCGATGACTGCCTTCTTGACATTTTTTCGTACTTTGATCAGTAAGTTCAGCTAGGTAACTTGAATTCTCGGCGCTCCTGCACATTCCCGGAGAACGAGGCTAAATTGTGAGCTATGGATTGTTGTGCTAAGGGTGTCTGAGGAGGTGCAGGAGTGTCAAATATGAAGAAAAAGAGTCATATTTAGCGATGATCTCGACGCAATCTCACTCGTCAGTCAGAAAATGAACTACTTCTCTGAGATTTTCAGGAGTACAGTGCACAAGCAAGTAGGCACTCACCTCTGTGTCAGTCAGGTGCCGTTTCTGCATAAATTAAAATAATATAATAACGCCAGTCAGTGAACGGGGATTTCATGGTTTATGCGTTCCTTCCCGAAGCACGGCATTGTCTTATCTGGAACAACGATTTTCCAACACCGGCAGCGACGTATTTCAAGATAAAGAACGGAGAATTCAAACCTCAAGATATTTTCGTAAGTACATATTCACAATTTTCAACAAACAACTTGCATTGACAGGATTTTTTCAAGAGACCAGACGAAGCCGAGAAGCATAAGAGATCAGTTCCTTGTCGTATTTTTAATAGCATGCAGTATTTTCTAAGGAGATACACGTTTGACAGGCTCCATTTCGAATTTGTACGTTGACAGTTCATTCTTCCATGTTGCGTAGAACCAAATGGTTGCTGCAAATGATAACCTCACAGGTTATAACCGATTCGGTTCTTTCTGAACACTTTTCAAAAATATATCATGGACATGAAGAGACTCGTTTAAAGTTTCTCAGCACCCAATTCGAATCGAACGTACAACCGCAAGCAGTTGAACAGTAATTTTACTCTCGTTCGATTCGTTCAATGTTCCGTTTTATTTTTCAGGTTTCGAAATTGGGTTCTGTCTATGCAATCTCGAGACATCGACTTTCAAACCTTGTCAGTGAGCAATGCAGGAGTGGTAAACAATTATTTTCTGCAAGAATATGCAAAAGGCGAGAGAAGAGTACGCTTGACTGTCTCAGAAACTCGATGCATGCGTGACGCTCAAATGGTTAGTGTACAAATAAATGCAGTGAATTTGTAGAGTAATCTACAGTTCACTGCTAGTTCAGTTAGTTCAATGTTTTGAAACAATAATTTCAACAGCCTGTTATTTTGATCAATCGCGATATGCTCGGATCTCTTGTACATTATGACACCCTGAATTGCTCAAAAATCGTAATCGATGCAGATTACATCGTAGAATTCATCAAGGTTTGTTTTTGAAAGCTGTTTCTTCATGGTTCTCAAACCATTGCAAGCTGCTCGACTATTGTTCCAAGAACCGTGTGGTATCCGGTTCGAAACTTCTTCGGCTTCTGGCCTACCCTTGACCGCCCCGAATGAAATGAAAGACGGAAAATGAGAATGATAAATGTAGGTCGGTTAGAAAGCGAAGAATGAATTCAGGCTAGATTTCGACACGATCACTCGGGATATTGGACCATATCCACGACGAGGAGTCTAACTAGGGAAGATTTTGAGTCCCATCTGGATCATGACTTGCAGGTAAATTTGTAACTTTTTCACCATTTTAATTTTTATTAATAGTAAAATTAATTTCACCATATCAATTAAAAAATTTTCACCATAACATGAATTTTCTAGTACGAAGTCCCAATTCAAAGCGACTTTTCGCATTTAATTCGATTCAAAAATAGTAATCGCTTGCCTGTGAAAATTAGCGAATATGAACAGTATGATAATGTTTTCCGTTTGTTTATCCGATATAATTGTGATTATGATTAGGACCGATGTTATTGTAACCATATTTCTCTGTGAATCACATCAATAAATGATAGTCGAATCATTTATTCAATATTCGAAATTTGGCTACGTGATAATTTGAAACAAATATGTCAATTATCGATTTGCATTGATATTAAATTCCTCGATCCTCCAAACAACTTGTAATTCACTCTCTAACCTCCATCCATTCCCTCATTCTCGTCTCTCTCGCTGGTGCGGAGTGGTCGGCGCGGCATCGAATGATGGTGAGGACTCACTTTATCGCTTATTTTCTGAGTTCTAGTTCTCGATTCTAACCGCTTTATTGCGTAGATCACTCAATTCCATAGCAAAGTCCCGTTAAAAAAAGAAACCTCGAGACTAATTTCATCGCCTCTTTCTGATACCTTAGTAGATGCAATTCCACTTCCTTTTCTCCTTCTTGACCTCTGCCGTCATTCAGTTGCTGCTCCGTCTTCTCTCGTGTCTCTTCGTCCTCTTCAAGTATGCAGCCGGGGATGCTGTAGCAGCTGCAGCTGCAGCTCCAGGAGTTATTGCTGCAGGGCCGGCTGCAGCCCCTCGTCCGGTGGTCGACTGGAGCACGTGCGGCAACGGCGTGGTGAGTAGAAAAGAGTTGACGCATTCATCATTTTCCACACTCTTCCACCGATCGACGGACGAGAAAGTGTGAAAAATGAGGACGACGTGAAAGTATGTTCACAGCCTTGGCGATGAGTGCGCGGACGGCTCGATTATAGACTTGGAAAGAGATCAAAGATCAACGATCAAAGTCCAATCGCAGGTGTGTGGTGTGCGCGCGAGTTGCCTGCGCGACGATAACAACCAGGAAATCGACGTGTCGAAAGTGGTAAGTTGCGATTGTTTTTTAATTTTTTTTTTGTAAACATCACAGCGAGAATGTTATTTGTTATTGTTGTATGTAGTTTGTGATCCTAACAACAACAACAATGATTGTTATCATTATTATTTTCCAGGCCGAATACCCGTCCGGCAAGGCGACGCTAGTGTTCAACGGGAAAAACGTGATCAGCGATTGCACTGTGGGAATTTGGATAAAGTGAGTGGGGGAGGTTACGGTAGTCCGGTCGGTCACAAACCACTCCGTTGTAGGCCGCTCTCGGAAACTGATTGGATAGTCAAGATGCAAGTCAGAACAGCTCCTACGTGCAAAGACGATCCGAAATGCAACGATGAGGCGAAGAGGCAACGGATCGACCCGGTCCAAGGCGGGTTTGGCTTTGTTTGGCACCAGGTCGGAAGAGAACATTCGGAAGCTACTAGATGAGCACTTAATGAGGGAGAGAGAGCAACTGTTGTGTATTAGTATGTCTTGGAGTATGTGGATGCACATATGCAGCATGCTTTCACACTGTGCATGTGTTGTCTGGTCTGTACTGGATGAAGTGAAAGGCACGTTAATACTAATTTGCTTCTTCGATTTTGAACTGCTATTTGAACTGCTGTTTTGAACTAGCTTGAACGGAACCTGTGCCCTCTAGAGGACGTTTAGCGAATTGATAATGCCGCTGAATCAATCAATCAGATCTTTTCAGGAATGGTCCTCAACCACAATGGCGTCACCGTATTCGGATGCAAGCTGAAAGATAACAAGATCGTTGAACTGGGAAAGGATGTAGGTAAGCGAAAACGGCATTTGAATCATTCCCGACTTGCCCAATTCAAGTGAACCACACGCTAAGAAAAATCAATGATTGATGAAATAATCAATTTACAGTACTGTACCAGAACGATAGGTCTCGACTGGAAGCGGAAGACTGCTACTGTTCATTGCTCGTCAGAAATGCGGATAAGGTGAGATCAAAGATCAAAGATCAAAGATCAATGATCAACCGTATATCTTCAGATCGCCTCACTGCCGAACGGCGAAACATTCATGGAATTCGTGCTAACCACTGGCATTTACGACAAGCACGACTCTAATGAACTTTCGAATGTGCGTTTTGGTGGGAATGTTTTCGGAGCGGCGATGAGAGCTAGTAGTTAAGCCTAAACCTAACACGCAAGCTCAGCAGCATGGGCAAATTTCTCTAAAGATCCGTTCGTCCCTGATCATAGGGAGGCCTGGCAGCGAACGGATAAAGAGCCAGATTCCCAAAAGCGTTGAAATTATTGTTGAATGTTGAACTACAAGCATTAAACCAAAACCATAGCATTATGATGTTAAATTTGTTGTTTTCCAATCCTCCTCAGCATTTCACCTTCTTTGTCTTAGACTAATTAATTAATCATTTAATTATATTTATTGTATAATCAATCACTCGTTAGTTTAGGTAGCCGACTCAAGGCGCTGCAACATCTTCACGGCAGACGCTAGTCTGGACAAGACGCTTACTGGGTTCATCAAATTTAAGGTGCCGCTAATTAGTTAATTAGTTAATTAATTAGTTAATTAGCTAATTAGTTAAATAATTAAATATTTTATTTAATTAATTCAGTTCAAAGACCTGTTATCGCCCGAGCTCAAATGTAATTTTCGAACGCACGCGAAGCTATTGTGCGTTCCTCGACATTATCGATTTTCGAAAATATTCATTGTAGTGCCGCCCTGCCAGGCAAGGAACCAGGGCCAGTTGACACGGTCAAATGCGAGGAAGTTACGGGCCCGGGAGGAGCGAAGGAGTGGACCTACCAGATCTACAAGGGCGCAACCGTGGAGAAAGTCCCTAAAGACAAGCCGTTTCCCGCATTTTGCGCGGTGAATGGTGCGTTTGGCAAAAATTGGGCAACGCCTAAAAATGCCTATTTTAGTGAACACGCGATGTGGGAAGCTTATACACAAAGGGGAAACACCATACGAAGAAACAAAAGATGATAGTACAGGAAAAGTGACGATTACGGTAGCAATCGATTTTCTGATTCCGATGAAATGATCTTTTCAGTGCCCAAAAGACAAGTGGTTTGTGGCCAACGAGAAACGGTACTATACGGGAACGCCAGAGTGCAAAAACAGCCTGAAATTGCCGAATAAACCCGCGTGGTTTGTCGAAATTGACCACATATGGAAGGAACTGACTCATTATGACTGCACTGAGGAATGTGAGTTTGACCCGTGATGTGCCCTGGGGAACTACAGTACTCGGAACTTTTTGCATGTCTGGCCCAAAGCAACAGTTCTGATTGAGAAATGAGGTCGAAAATGAGAATGGTTGGGATAGATAGGGCCAGATATCCAAGGAGCGCCCAATACTCTTAGGGTGCCAGTTATTAGTATAACTTTCTCATTTAGTCGACTGTAATTATGCCTCGCGGTACACCAATCTCTGTCCGCACGATAAGTGCGCTAAACTGCACATAAACCACGGCTTTCGGTGTCCGATCGAGCACACATTGACGTACGGTAACATTGATCCTGCAATCGCTAACTGATCTTATTCAGCGTCGTTCAATCTGAGGAGCACGGTGGCGAGAAAATTCTAGTCGATGGCAAGATAGTGTGCAATTTCGCGGTTGGAAGATGGGCGAAAGAGGGCAATTTCTCGGTCCGACTCGAAAAAGACGCGAATATCTATTGCGATCGTGAGTTTGGGCGATTTTCAGAGCATTAGCTCGGATGTGAACATTCGGATGATCTGGATGAGCCCCTGATGTGGACGAGGGAACAACTGTTATGTAATAGACGGAATATGCAAATGATGTTCATCCAGTAGGAGATCATCCGAATGTTGACATCCGACCTGGTTCAGGTCGAATTTCAGTGCCACCCCTCAATTTCAGCTAACAAGTTGGAAGAGGAGGCCCAGTCAGACACGGTTCCGAAAGCAGTCTGCTTCACTCTGATAGGAATCGTCGCAATTATCGTCGTCATTCTCGTCGTGAAATTCTTTTTGGATGTAAGATGATACGGCACTCTGCACGTTCCCGGACAACTTCAAATGTCCACTCCTCCATCCCCGACTACTAATAACCCTGCGGGAAATCATGTCATAGGGAATCATTGAAACTCTTGTCATTCTAATGTCCGGGAAAGTGCAGGACCGCCGATTACTTTTTAAATAGTTTTACTGATGATTTCAGAGAAGATGAAGGCAAAATGAAGATAAATGCATCTTCCCAGAAGAACAAAACTACGAAAAAATACACTTATCATATCGTTGAAACGATAAATCATTCATTGAATGAGCTTTTTCGAGAATTTGAACGAGAAGACTGACTTCAAAACGTTTCTCAAACAGTTATCATTGTATCGACAGACGTGTGAATCATTCTTCCTCCTCTTCAATAATCGATGACAGCTTGCCAATTCAATACAATTCCGCTATAAAAGGAGCCAGAATAGCACTTGACTCACACTCGGAAATGAATCCTCTCTTCTTCCTCTTCTCTCTTCTCATTCTTGCTTCTTCATCCATGGCTCAAACTGAACTTCCAGTGAATCAAGCTACTCCCTCCGGTAAGGAAGTGCCTTATTATCGATTGATAACTGACTACCGTACCCCTTCTCATTTCAGTCTGCGATCGCATCCTTGCCAATCTCAAACTCGGTCAGTGCTCAACTCCTCAAAGAATCAAAGTGTACTGCGAGCAAATGGAAGACGCTGCGAGAATCAATAAGTGCAAAGTTTGAGAGGCTGATTTCGTTGTGTCAATTTGTTTCTGATTAGCTTCTGAAGCTGTATTTTGGATAAAAATCTTATGTTACGGCGACAAATGAAAAGTCTAAATTGCCCGGACTTCCGTTATGCCTTTCTTTCTGATTACCCCCACTGAGCACGTGCGTGTACACTGAATGAGACACATTTCCAGCACCACATTTCAACGAATTGACTTTATCAGGATATTGGTGTGCTAGGTCGCAACTATCCTCAAACTACGGTATCATTCTGGAGACTATAAGTTTGGGAGTACGGTAGAAGTATGGTTTGGTGGGGTACGGTACTTCTTGATCGATTACGCCTGGCTCTCCTGGAGTTGTTTTTCTCACTAGGTTTCAAAACACTGATCGTTGCTCTCCTCATTCCGCACGATCTCTCGCTATCGGACGAGAGAGCATGTGAAATGGAGAGAGTGCAGACTAGAGCCTAGTCTCGACTCCTCACCTGCTGTTCCTCCCTCTGCGCGTTGTAGTCGAAATCGTCCAGCATCGTCCAATGCCTCATCTGAGATTCATTAATGAAGTTTAAATTACCTAATAATGCTAATTAAGTACTTAAACCTTAGAACCTAGTTCTGTGACCTTGGCTACTAAACGCTTAGATACATTCCCTGAACCATCACTTCGCAAACCTTACGTCTTAGGGTTATAAACCTTCAACTTAAAAGCTTAAGCCAAAGTCTAGGTGATGAGCCTACGCTCACATCTTTGGCCACGTCTCCCTCCGCATTCTGCATGATGTCGTACTGCCGCAGGTCCATGTGCAGTCCGTCCTTGTAGTACTCCTTAATTGGTTAATTAGTTAATCAGCCCTGATCTTTGATCTTTGATCTCTGTTGAGGTCTGATCTTTGATCTCTAATGAGATCCGATCTTTGATCTCTAGTGAGCTTTGATCTTTGATCTCTAGTGATCTTTAATCTCTAGTGATCTTTGATCTCTAGCGATCTTTGATCTCTGATCTCCAGTCTCCTCCCCCCACTCACATGCCACTTCTGCTGCCGCATGTCCCTCACGATCATGTTCTGCAGCATTTCCCGGTTCTCGGCGACCTGCGAATAGCCTCCATTTCTACTGGAATTCGAAATACGGATTGCCGTCTCTTCAATTCATGCACTCTCTCTCTAGCCTCTCTGACCGGTGAGAGAGTGTGCGATTTTTTCAACTCTACACTCTCTTTTGCATGGGCTATTTGCATATTGCTCATGTAGCTAAAGGCAATTTGCTTCGGTGATCTCATCGGGAGATCAGGTTGATTGAATGCATGTCATCAATCTTGCCCTCCGCGTCTTGATCTTTGATCTTTAGTCTGAGAGAACTCACCTGCGTCTTCTCCAGCAGGTCCTGCATCCAGAGACGCTGGAATGAAAGAGAGATTAGTTGATCTTTGGTTTTCGATCTTTGAACTTTGGTCTTTGATCTTTTCCGGTATTCTCGCCTGCCAATTGCTGCCCTCCCACACGAGGGTGCCTACTTCATGCACTTACATACCTAAGCAAAAGCCCGAACCTAAACAATAGATTCTAAGCACTACACTTATCCTAAGGCCTAAGCACCACCAAGTCATTGATCCGAACCTGCCAGTTGCTGCCCTCCCACACGACGGTGGCGCGCGTCATGTACGCGTTGAAGGAGACGGCGAGAGTGATCACGATGATGAGGAGCATCTTAATTGTTCTAATTAGCTAATTAATTAGCTGATTGTTTAATTAGTCAATCTCCCAGAGATCAAAAATCATCGATCATGCTGCACAGCGTTCAGAAATTAGAATAATGATGAAGTGATCTTTGATCTCTGGTCTTTGATCTTTGATATTTGCCCCGTTCACTCACAATCACGCCCTTGATCGCAATCCACAACGCGTTCTCCCGCGGATCGTACGTTGGCTCTGCAAGGGGGAGAATTGATCTTTGATTATTGTTTTCCTTGGATCAGAGAACCCTAGGGCTTTGGACTCAAATATTAAGATCTTTAAGATTTTGAGAAACTGAGACAAGCTCTGGCGCTAGCCGAGGCAATGATTGATCGCTAGAAGAACTTAACAGCCCTAAACCCTGAGGCTAGGGGCTTTTCAATGAGAGGTTCTTCTAGATGTTCCTAAGAACCTCCCATTGAAAAGCCCCTAGCAAACGGCATGTGAGACCTATGCGGTAGTTCTGCATAACTCACTTCTGTAAACACAGGTGGCAATGGTGCCGTAGCGCGTGTGCATCCACGTGCCGTTCGTGAAGTGCACGCGCCACCACCCGAGTCTGCAAGGGTTTATCTTTTATCTTTAATCTTTGATCTTTAGTCTTTAGTATTTGATCATTGATTATGATTGCGCCAAGAACACGAGGGCTCAAAACCCCCGTCCCCATACAAGAGAAATAGCCAGGCGGCGGCCGGAGACTCCAAAGCCAAAAGTTTGGAAAAGTGCCAAAAAAAAGCGCGCGCGCCACCAATCTGAGATGGCGCGAACGTGGAGCTGAGGTTGGCGCGTGGTGAGTGTGTGTGGCTGAGTATATGAAGTCGTGTTGATGAAAAATAAGGTAAAAAGAAAATTTGCGCGAAAATTTTTCTCATTCGAATTCTCCGGCCGCGTTTTTATACTCCCCATGAGCCCTCGTGAAGAAGGTTTCTAAGAACAAAGTAGGTCTCGATCGTTGATCTTTGCTCTATGATCTTTGATCTCTAATCCCACCCAATAAACTCACTCCCTGTCACAGCTCAGCTTCTTCATCGGCTCCCAGTCGACTGTGTCGCTGAAGCGCATCCTGCAAATTAATGCTGATCTTTGATCTTTGACCTTTGATCTCAAAATGGTTAGCAGGATCCGAGATCAAAGATCAAAGATCAGCCACTCACATCAGCTTGAAGGGCTCGTTGCACTTGTTGCCGCCGTAGTCGCTCAGGTAGCTGATCTTAAAAGATCAAAGATCAAAAACAAGAGATCAAAGATCAACTTCAAAAGATCAAAGATCAACCAACCGGCGTGCACTTGTCCTCCTTCGTGCACGTCTGTCGGAGGAAGCCGTCCGTGACGCATGAGTGACCTGTGAGAGAGCAAAGATCAAAGATCAAAGTTCTGAAACAGAAGGCAAAGGATGAATGAAGAATACGGCAGTGAGAGTACGATAGGTACTGTATTCGTAGTTTGATGAAATATCAAAGATCAATGAAGAGTACGGTAGACAGATCAATAAACCATTCTGATCTTTGATCTTTCCCTCTCCCCTCCAAACTCACGCGGAAAGTTGTTCTGCTGACACTGCACGTCGTGGACGGGCCGCATGAATCTGCAATTAAGAATTAATTAATCGTTAATTGGTAATTAGTAATTAACAGTAATTAACGCTAATTAGCTAAAACTTATTACCCCTGGCCGTCTCTGATCATGAACTTGTACGTGTTGTCGTCGCCGGGCGCGCAAACGATCGTCTGAATCGATAAACCATCATACCGTATGCTACCGTATCCTACAGTATCCTCCGTCTGCCGTAACATCACCTACCTCTTCACTACTATCTATGATGCACCATCACCCACACCCTGACTATCAGGCCACCGTATCCTACCGTACCCCTCAAGCTACCGTACCCCTCAGACAACCGTACCTGCGGATTGAGGACAACTCTCGTCGGCGTGAAGTCGATGATGCGCGCGCCCTCGCGGCCCGACGCCGCCGTGTTCACGAACATGTCGTAGTTCTCGGGGCACTGCAATCGATAATCAATCAATACTCGAATACGGTAATCGATCAACAGTAGCCACTGATTCAGCAACCATACAGTACTACTTTTAGTTGGCATAGCACTGCAATCGATGTTCCGTAATCTGATTACCGTACCCCATTATCGTTAATCAATCAATAGCCACAGGCTGTAAGACTGTAGCCTACAGTACATATCGGATACAGAATGCTACCGTAAACCCCGATTACCGTACCCTCAGCCGTGCGCAGGTAGCCTGGTGGTTCTGGCCCTTGTACGGCATGGAGAAGGGCGGGCGGCAGCGCGGGTTCTGCGGCGTCCCGCAACCCTGCAATATCGATTGGTTATCGATTGATTGATTACCGTAACTGACGGCTACTGTATCCCTCTACCTACGTGCTGTGAGCGAGCGCCGACCACTCGTTACGGCATGCTACGAGCGGAATGACTCCTCCCTCTCGAGCGTACGCGTCGCGGTCACAAACAACTCCCTCATTTCAACCTCTTCAGACAAGGTGGGGTGGTCAACTCTCGAATCGCACGTTTCCCCTTGATCTCTATTTCAACCTCAGACGATCCAATCGTCGATACCGTATCCTACAGCATCCCTCCGTTACCGTAACCCATAGCTACCGTATCTCCTCCTGCTACCGTACCGGGATGGTCGGCGGTATGACGCAATCCTGGCAGTCCTTCACGTTCAGGTTCGAGAAGGCTGCAACGAAATCAATAGGTATACGGTATGTGTGGATACGGTAGGGGCTACGGTAGAGGTACGGTGGAGGCTAATGTAGGCTACAGTAAACTCACGATTGGACGGGGGCGCGGGAGGCGTCGGTGTGGTGGTCTCTGCAGTGTCATCGCTGACGACGAGGGAGGGGAGGAGGAGGAGAGCGAGGAGCAGAGAACCGCCCATCACGAGTGATGGAGGGCGTGAATGAGGGAAGGAGAGAGGAGAGAGGAAGGGCGATTTACATCCAATCAGCGTCTCTCGTAAAATTGGATTAATGCAAAGCGGAGTTATTGATTTCAAATCATTCTCCCTTCAACCCTCCGTGATGCGCGGTTCTCTCCTCCTCCTCGTCCTTCTCCTTCTCCCGTCTTGCGAGGGGGACGTGGTCGCTACAACGGAAGCTCCTGACCGTTAGTTGTTTCATCCTTTTAATAGAGTTGAAAAATCTTGGTAAACCTGTGTTAGTAGCTCTTCCTTGCCCTCATTTTGTACCCAGTGTCTGATCGGCGGGAGTGTGTGAAGCAAAGGAAATCTTTACGTTCCCTTCCACTTTCTTGAGATTGAGCAGAAAGTAGGGGTAATTGATTGTGTGCGACTTCAATTCCGAACTCTTCCGATTTCATTCCAGTCTGCGCCTCGTACAATCAGATCTTCAAGGCTTATCAATGTGGCACGAAGCATCCCATCTGGTAATTAATGAGCTACTTAATTAGGTAAATTAGTATATTTTTAAATTAGGATTTTGTTGAAATTATATGAGGTAGGCCTCCTAAACCGGTCTTTACTATTATTTTTTACTGTTTTATCTCTGTTTTCATGAATAATTAATTTTGAATTGTGATTCCCAGGAAGGAGCGCGTGAAGGCGTGCTTACTTTTTTCAAATAATTAATTAATTAATTATCGTAATAAATTAATAAATTAATTCCCAGGAAGGAGTGCGTGAAGGTGGAGCAGTACGCTCAGAAGTACCACTGCAAACTGCCCGATGGCATCCGACACTACGCGTCCGAGCTGATCGTCCTTCTCAAAAAGGAGAGAGACACTACGCCGCAGAGCTCTCAGCCAGCAGCCTAAAACAGTGATAAAGATGTGATATTGTTATGCGATCTTTTCGATGAATTTTGCATAGAGTGACGAAGTAACGAATTGTATCCGATCGAGCTGATAGTTCCACGGAAAGAGACGAAAGGCCCTGCGCCGCAGAGCTCTCAATATTCAGCCTAAAACAGTGATACAGATGTGATATTCTAATTTTTGGTGGATTTACATGATCAAATTGGTCAAATTTGACGATACAGTTCATGCTTTATTTTCTTCGATCATATACATCTCTCTCATCAGTACAGCGAGTCTATCCCGATGGAGCGAGAGAGACAGAGCGGAAATGGTTGAGTCACTGGTGAGAATAGAGAGGAAGGACGATCCATTCGCTCTCTCAGCATGCAACTGTACTTTGCGCCGTTTTTTCGTATCATTCATGCTGCACATATTTGTGCATTCATGGTCGAATCAACTGAATTTTTTAATCACAGCTTGTACATTTTCCTTGAATATTGGAGCGAATGGAGAATTTCTGCTCCGCTGTACTCATGCGTCTTATCCTATTATTCGACCCGGTGGCACCCCACGATACTTCCCTCCCATCGTTCAACACAGTCTGTTCATTTCACACATTTCTCTTGACTCTGACTGGCGATATTGTATGGGGAAAAGCGATACTCGAATGATTCCTCCTCTCTCGTTCCAAATATTCCCCTGTTTTGCGTACAGTGAGTGGCACCACGAATTCACTAAGCGGCTTGTGTGATTCCGCTGTGCTTTCTTCTCTCGATTGATGCGAGATTCAATCGTTTCTATCCATTGTACACACTATCTTTCCGGTCAGAGCAAGCGAGAGATAATGTGCAACGGGGAGAGTCAGAGATGAAAGGAAGCGTTGACATTACTATTACTCCCCGTTAGTTTATGTTTTGCCCCCGCGCTCACTGTGTGGCTGACCGGTCCCAGTAATCTATGACGTCAGCTGAATTCGCTTACTTTTTTTCGGGATTCCTCTACCTACCAATGAACATCAGAATCAGAATTTTCAGTGTTCATTCATAATTTTGATCAGGTAATTTTGATCCGGGTTTTGATCATACAGGCCAAAAACAGAAATTTTTCACCCTTTCTGGAGTTTTCTCTGGAGAACTGTGTGATAGCGATGAGTGATATGCCAAACACATAGTGTTTACCTCCTCATCCTCTTCCTCACACTTCCCATATGACTCGCCGCGGTTCCAGAGCACTTCCTTCTCGGGAATCACGGCTTTTCTGCCTTTTAGCCTGTTCTGCTTTATATTTTCCTCTTATGTGCATCCCATTCTTTGGGTGGGGTGATGCATCAGTATCATCGAGTTTCGAACTGTTCCAGAGCACTTCTTTCGCGAGAATCGGCTATCAGTTTGCCAAATCCGCAATTTCGATTTTCTAAGTGCGTCGATTTTTTTTCCTGAAGGGCCATTGTTTTTCCTTTTTTACGTAGAGTATCGTTCCCGAAATCCTCCCTATCACTCTCCACTCCCCTCTAATCTGCACTTCGTGACCTACTCATCTCCTTAATCAGCAGTGCTCTCCTCGATTTGCGTGCTATCTCGCCAGTCATTACTCTCCTCGAATCGCACGATCTCTCGCCGGTCAGAGAGACTAGAGAGTATGTTGAATGGAGAGAGTGGACTAATCAGCTGATGATCGCATCAGTCCACAACGGCTCCTCTTTTGTTCTCGACGGGGCAAAACATCGGCGGTGAACGATGAGGAGGCATCATTCGAAGTAGTCGGAACGTCCATTTCTATTCTCATTTTTCGCACACTCAGAGCGGGTTAAAAAAGGGAAATTATTCATTATCATCATGCTAAGTAGAGCCTCAACGAAACTGTTGCATCCATTGACAACTACTTGACAATTCCCTTCATGAATGTCAAGGTGTTGAACCAAAGTGTTCAGCCTCCTTATTGAATATGAACACATCGCCTCTTGACACACTCGACTTCCCTGAGAAATGTTATCTCTCCATTTCGCCCGCTTTCTCGCTATGTCTAGCTTTTTGAGAGCCCGCTGAAAGATGAAAGATGCTCCATGAGCGATCACCTTTCGTAATTACTGACCCCACTCCTCCCTCTCCTTCACCCCGTTTTGGGGTTGATTTACAGTTGCACATTCGCTCATCTCTTCGACCTGTTCGCTTTACTCATTAGAGAATTGTTCTACTCTCTCATTTTCACGTGCTCTCTCGCCATGATTGATGAGAGAGCGAGGTATTGTCGCTCACTATCGCAAAACCGCTGATTGAAATCGGGAAGAAGTGCAGTGCATTCATTACGCGTTCTCTACATTCCGCTCTTTCTCTCTTAACGAACGTCTAACGTTGCTCCTCAGATAATAGAACTGGCAGGCACTAGTGTTCACTACTGAATGGCCAATGCGTCCTCTCGTTCATACAATTGAATCACTAACTGTTAGAGAGACACCACCGTCTCTCCGTTTCGCACATTATCTCGCTCTGTCTGACCAGCTGAAGATCGAGAAAAGTGAAGATATTCAATGCAAATTGATACACCGTGCATTGATTTCCGGTGGCAGGCAAAACATTTTGCGGAGATGTTTCTGCGCGGTTTTATCGCCATTCAATCCCACTTTTTCACCTCGATCAGACAGGCCGAGAGAGCGTGTGAATTGAGGAGAGTCTTCCTGCCCACTCTAACAATCCACGGATCGTTCAACACAAAGGAACGATGTTTTCTTCTCTCTTCCTCTCCTCCATCTGTTCCTCTCTTTTGTGTTGCCATTCGATTCATACATTTCGCAAGGATCCTTCCTGGTTTGCCTTAGAGTCGTTTTCTACATTTGTTTCATTTCGAATCAACTACCTTGCTTTTGAATGCTGGAGGTCGAAACTTCTTCGATTTTAGAGGAGTGAGGCAGGGAATGAAGGGTTAGTAGGAAATGTTCTGTGACGGAAGTTCATCTTGCCCCTTCCGAGATCGAACTCTTCCATGAACCCTCCAGTTTCAGCTCCCTCAGGGCGCATTTAAATCAGTCCGGCTTGTCTCCGTCCTCCACTAAGGAAGCATAAATCAGAGTAGAGGGAAGGGTTTAACGGCGTTCCCTGGAGATGGAGTGCCCCTATTCTCATACAATGCAGTCGTGTCATGTTCTCTCCTTACCCTGGTTGGTGAGAGAGTGCGTGAAACGCTGAACTGCCGGCCTTCAAATGCAGTTCTGAATGCATTCATTCGGATTATCAGACTATTCTCTTGCTAGTTGAGTCTCTTGGGCGTAGTGTTATCTTTCATTCTCATCCATCCATCTCTTTTGACAGGCATTGCGCTGGTCATTATTCAAGACTGATTGGGGCTCTGTTGTTGAAAACAGCTCATGCATGGAGCTATGGCAAATAAATGCCACGTGATTCGAGCAGTTCTTGCTTTTTCACATCATTTTATCACATCTCCTAGTCATTCCGAGTTTCAACACTTTTCGCCGAGATGCAAACTGTTCTCAAATTTGTGCATTTTCTTTCCAACTCGTTCATAATTTCTCCTTCTCGCCTGTCCTTGGGTCTCTTTTCTTTTCCCACTGCAAATTCCGCAACACGGCGCGTGAATTCCGAGAGATGATAACGACTGACGAGAGACAAGGCGAAATGGAGAGAGGCCGATCAGTGATGAGAGAAAGAAAGAGATGCGAGAGAGTGTGCGGAATGGAGAGAGCATAAGTCGGTTCAATTCACTATCACTCCAAGTGTGAGTGATTCAACCGGGCACGCCTACTCTTGTCTGCGTCTCTTCACTTTGCGTGCTCTCTCACCTCTCTCTAACCGCAAATGCATGCGCCTTGTGGCAAAGGGGCTGTATTGAATTTCGCGCGGCGCGCCCCTCGCAGGGTTTCCGGTCACTATGGTTACTAGGCCAGTTCGCGATACCTTTTGCTTTGCGTCACCTTATTGTTCAATTCCTTTCTAAAATTCTTAGTCTCCTTACTCCTTTGCCAGTTCGACAGCCATGCCGTAAAATCCGGGCCACTTGGTGACAACTTATCCGCACGTCACTGTATTGCTCGTGGCATTTCAATCAGTGATTTTCGATTATTTGCTGAGCTTTCTTCTTGTAAAGAGCGCATGCGAGTAATTTCTTAGTCGCTAGTACAACAACCATGCCGAAATCGGGTAGGGCGAGGTACAAAAAGAGGAGATAATTATCATGTTTTCACCTTTTCTCCTCTCTCTCATTCGATTCCGGTCATTCCTTCCCTCTTCCTTCTTTTTGTACTTATTTCTTCAGAGGGTTGTGGCCTTGTCAGAGAGAGCGAGAGAGTGCAGGAATCGGAGAGAGTCAGACAATGATATTTCTTGCATCTGCGTATGTGTGAGGTTTGCACCTGCCATTGTGCGTTTCACCATCGGTTCCGGATCATACTGTGATTATCGATCGATGCAAATTACATCACTTCCGGCACTAATTCCAGCGGATTTCCAGTCGATTACTCTCATTAGTCGAGTTTATTTGCCTGTTTCTCTCCATTCTCCACAGTCTCTCACTGTGTCTGACCGAGTAGAGATGGGATATTCAGAGAACGCCGATGTTGAGTGGGTTTCCGGTGTCGATTTCGCGAGAGGCTGTTGGGGTCAATCTGTCTTCCTCATAGCCAGTGATGTCAAATTGAGAAGGCTTCTTCTAACCTCTTTGGAGGACTTAAACGGGAAAATCATAAACCCGGGTTCCGCTCTACCAGTACTCTTATTTTCTCGCGATTATTTGTGGTTGAGCGACTACTGAGGAAGGTAATACTACCTTCTTCGCAATTTGGTCGCTCGAGTTTTATTGTGCTAGGAACCTTTCTTCATTGTTGCTTTCCACTCAGGAAGCTGACCCATAACTGCACTCTCTGCACTTAGCCTGCGCGAGTCAATTAGAGGTACACGGCCTTGATGCTTTGCTCTCTCATTTCTGTATGGTTCTAGCCTGTAGAGGAGATTGAGAGGCTACTGGAATTGGGAGGATCATAGCTTACTTGGATCTATTACCATTCTCGGGGTTAGGTAGTCCTAGAGAGTGCGCAACTCAGAGAGTCCATTGTGCATTCGCTAGAGATACTCAGTCCATTTCAACCCTACCTCCCTTCTCTAATAACAAGCCCCTACACACACACTCAGGGCTCTTTGTGCGCCACCTCATTTGAATAGAGGTTGGTCCAGATAGGTAGGGGTGGTTGAAATCGGACAAGTGGGTAGAGTGTGGGCACTTTTCTGTTCTGTCTGTAATTTTCTTCGTAGTTTCCTCTCAAATCCACCTTATTCGATTTCAATATCAGCGCTGTGGACACGCCAGGAAATAAAAAAATTCAGACTTGTCCAGAGGAAACTAATCGGTTTGCCGTTCAGATCATCTTGTCTGTCCTTTCCTTTCATCCTCTTCTTCTCTTCTCAACTTATTACTCCTCAGTTCTCAGTCAACTCCTACTTTTCTATGCTGTCTCCCGCTACTCAAACAAACTTATTCTCTCCCAGTTTCGCGTGCTCCCTCGCTTCCTCGAGACAGGGAAAGAGCGTGTGAAATGGAGAGACTCGCATGCTCGCCCTCCCTCTGTTTGAGCTTGCCTCCAGGGGGTGAGTAGTGGGAAGATGGAGTAAGTTGCCGCGCCAGTTTCGCCCGCTCATTATCCAGTAGTGGTAATTGCTCCTAGTTTAGGTGGCTAGCCGTCTGGTGATACTTCTGACAATTTAGGGACACTCTGGAAGATCTTCATTGTGACAGCCTTACTCGTGATACTAAGGGATGGGATGAGCAAACAGTTTCTGAGAACCTCGTCTCATGTTTACTATTCAGTAGAGCTGTAGCATTCGTCTTCCCATTTCTCCTGATCGGTCAGAAGTATTCCAAATTTGATCTCTAGCATCGCAGTTTTTGAACAAGAGATTCGAAAAGAATTCCACTCGCGAGTGTCATTCCGCCGTAATTAATCGTGCCACCTCGAGCGTTGTTTTCGTTGCTGATCCACCTCCCGTTCACAAGGTGTAAACCGCACAATCTATGCGATCCCTCGACCCCCAGCTCTTTACTTTTTTTGAAAAACGGATAGCTGTCTCGTTCGTTATTACGCTATCTCGCCGGTCAGAGTGCCGAGAGATTGCGTAAAATGGAGAGACAGATCTTTCTTTGCTGAGATTTACGCACTGATCGAGAGATTGGCTAAAGATAACTTTGCCACTTCTTCTCCTCTCCTCTTTTTCTACCTCTGCAAAGACAGAGCACTGCTCTCGAGTTGCTCGCTTTTTTCGCAGTATTGAGGTGGCACGGCTTTCGCTGACCCTCCTTCTGAAACCTTCCTTCCACAGGAAACTATCATATTTTGTTCTTCTGTTACTATTCTGAGTCTCGTCCAACCAATACTGATCAGATCCTACTGTCTAGTCGCCTCTTCCTCAAGCGTCTAGCTAAGGTGGGCGGCCAGAGCCGTTTTTGCCCCTGCGTGAAAGACAAAAGCCGGCTTCCGGTTTCCGTGCCGTGCAAGGCCCCTCACTGCTCAGAAGCGGCGAGAGAGTGTATGAATTGAAGAGAGTCCGGCCATTGTCTCGTCCGTTTACTCCTCTCGCCAGTGTTCACACAATTCGCCAGTTTTCGTCTCCTTCTCACCACCACGAGACGTGTTTTGTTCATTCCTTCCCCCCTTCTCACTTTCTTCCTTGTACAGTGATCAGGGGGTGTTGGACACCTCTGGAATGGTTCACAATCGTCTGTCTATCTCCATTTTACACACTCTAAGTCAGAGAGGCGAGAGAGTGTGTGTAATGAAGAGAGATTACTGAAGGCATTGCTGAAACGCATTCCTCATTCAGAGTGCTATCTCGTTTCTCTCGCCAATTACTGAAACCTCGATCTCGTTTTCGTTTCTGGTTTCAGTGATGTTCTCGAACGGCGTGTGATAGAGAGTGATTGCTAGCTTTACTGATCTTGTTGGAGCAGCAGATGAATCTCGCCTATTGTGAACTCAATTTTTGTAGCTTCAATGTCAGAAAAACTGTTCTTATTCCGATCTCCGACCGATTTCTCTGTCGATTACGCTGCCCTCTCCCTGTGTTTACCCTTGCTCGTGTTGATACTACCGTTGGCTTCACAAGCACTCGTCTTTTGCACGCTCTCTCACCTCTTCGACCGATGAAAGACGTGAAGCCAATCGTAGTTGATATTTCATCTATGCAATACTCTCCTCGTTTATGCAATCTCTCGTTTGTCTCATCAATCTCATTCTCCCTCACTTCGAGTCTAACTCTTTCAATTTCGCGCACTATCTCGTTTTGTCTGACTGAAGATAGGAATGGATGACGATAACAATACTCCCTCATTTCAGTTGATGCGACAGTAAGCCATCTCGAATGAGCAACGCCACCACCCTCCCGATTTCCACGAGGAATGACACCCTCTTGTTGGGTAAGTAATTCTTTCCTGCATTCTTCTACAACATTAGACCCAGAAATCATGAATTCTCTAAAAAAATAGCTGCATTCTCGTGTAAACTATCTGTTTTCGATGATCCTTGGAAGTGGGGAGAAATGGAGGTGCTTGAGTTACTTATCGGTTCTTTCCATGTTCAGCCGCCGCTCCGATCGATCCTGTGACGGACGATCCCGATGCCACCATCTCTACGACAATCGCCACTACTACACTGGCTGCGGAGGGCCTGAGTGGAGGAGCCATTGCAGGAATCGTTATTGGATGTATTGTGAGTGTCAACATATTAGGTTGTTCGGTAGTTCTGAAACTGAGTTAGTAGTGTCAGCGATCAGTCTCTGGATACGCAACATTGCTATGATCTTTCGCTGCAACTTGAACTTCTCTGAAGAAAACAAGTGAGCAACGCGTGGTTCACTGCTCAAATAGTGAACTCGCGCACGAGTCAGTAACCTACAAAAATATTTGTGTTGTCGTTTCGCCGAGACAGTTCAACAACGTTACTATGAGTCAGCTGTTTGAGAGGAATCGAGTAGTCGTGACTCATGTGTGAATCAACGCGGGAACAATGTTTCATTTTATGAATAATAAAGATTAATTAATTAAAAAATCAATTGTCAGATTGGCGCCATCCTTCTCTTGCTTGCGGCCTTCTTCTTGTACCGATGGGTGCGTTTTATTTATTTTTAATTTTATTGTTGTCGAAAATCGAGTTCGGAAGTGCTCGGAAATCAGCAGTTTCTGATTATGTACTCCAACTAAAGATCCTGGTGCAATCATTGCAAGAAATAGGCAAACGCCTCCGCTTACTTCGTTATCGATCCTTTTCAATAATTCAGAAATGACATCGATCTCTTTTCCAGTTGAAAGAGCGTCGCAAGAACCATGGAGAGTACAAACCTCACGAGGAGGAGGAGGAACACGCTAAGAACCTGCCCTACCTCGCACCTCCCTCCGTCGAAGGGCTAATCTGATCTTTGATCATTGATCTTTAATCTTTAATCTATACATTTTCTACACATTTCTCTCCTTTTTCAATAGCGCCCATTCAGTGATACTCTCGGCAAAATTAACCAGTGACTTATTGTACGTATACTTAGACATCCGAGCTTGCCTTCTACTCTTGTTCGTCTCTCTTTCAGCCCACCCACTGAGAATTCATCACAGTAACTTATCACACCTACTCGATTCACTTCTGACTTACACCCATTCCGGTTCCACTCTTTTGTCTTCCTCTCGTTTCTCGTTGTATACCATCCGTGCCTGTGACATAAATGATATCGCTGAACTGGAACTCTAGTGATTTTGCACAAAAATAATTTTTTTTCGTTTTTCAACCCTTGCGTGATTTCTTTTGAAGACGTGAAAGATCTCTGGCACATTTTCAGAGCATTTTTCAAACTGCTACCTTGAACCAAAACAGGATCTTTGAAAATCGGAGTATTCGTTGATTTCATTCGTATATTTTAGAAAATCAGATGCTTCGGGTGTCTAGTTGTGCTGAGCTCAGCGGCTTGCATGCTCGGTTGAGCCAGGTACTCTCCAAGGAGCAGCTTGTCGAGTGACCCAGGAGATGGCAGGAGATGACCTAAGATGCGCTCCGATTCGGACAGTATACTGTACGTTTGCCAATGGCAGAGGTCCGCACTGGCGTCCTTTTTCGAGTCCTTCCTTTTCCTCCTTCCACTCTTGATCGAGTTCAGTATCTCATTTTTTATACATTTTCATTGTGAATCTAAATATCTTCATTCTACGTGGTATTCCGTCCGATATAATCACTCCCCTCTTCTCAGGATGGTTCGTCTCCGGAGCGTGTTCACTGTTTGTCTGCTTCCACTTCTCGCACTGGCCGCTCCTTGTTCCTCCAGGGAGCACTGCGACAAAGAAGGGCAGGTGGATGAGGATCCAATGGATCCAATGGGAGCATCGCCCTACCGTCCCGAATCCCTCAGCGAAGAGGATAGGAACGCTGTTATCTACGTGTCTTTCGATAACGAGGTACGGTACAAGATACTGTAGAAACACTAGTTATCGATTGATTGGCGATGTACGGTTCAACAACGCTAGTAGTACGGTATGCTAAGAAGTGATGTATTGATTGCAGGTCCAATCTATTCCCATGTTCACTCCTTCGAACCATGGAAATCAAACATTTGTGAGCACAAACGATGAAGCTTCGAGTCTGGCGTTGGATGTGCAGGGAAGAAGGCTGTTCGCTGCGATGGAAACTGTGGGTAACACTGCACTTTCCCGGAAAAGTCCCTCAACGGCCTCTCATTTTGCAAGGCTCTCTCAAAGAGAGAGCGAGGGAGAGCATGTGAAAGTGAGAGACCGAACAAAATTTTGCACAGCTCCTCTGGTTTCTCGTGACCAGTAGGTGGGCAACTGGCCACCTACTGGTCAGACGTACTGGTTGCCTACTGGTTGAGGTACTGGTTACCCAGTGGTTGAGCGCTGACCAGTAGGTAACCAGTAGGCACCTACTGGTCAGGGTACTGGTTGACTACTGGTCAGCGCTCAACCACTAGGTAGATAGTACCTCAACCAGTAGGTGGCCAGTTACCCACCTACTGGTCACGAGAAACCAGAGTCTGGTATTCAGCGGACTCACGATCAATACCTGGCGGTGGTCGAGCATGGTCAGATCAAGAAGCTAAAGGATGTGGATGAAATTAGGAATGTTGCTGTCGATTGGGTCGGAGGCAACGTAGTGATCAGTGTCGGAGGTAAGTTACGAGGGAAGGGACTTCTACCGTTTCTGGTCGGTTTTTCATTCAAATATTCAGCAAACGGATTCTGGCAAACGGATGCAGCACCCTCTCATCTGCCCGGCATCTATCTGTGTACTGTGGATGCACTGCACTGCCGACGAATCATCCAGGGACGAAGCGGGAAACCGGACGGGAAAGTCGGTCAGGGTTACAGAGGTACGGTGGGTTACGGTAGTCGATCGATAATCTAAAATTCAGGACTGGCAGTAAATTCGCTGCTGGGGCTGGTGGCGTGGGTCGATGTGAATTCGGAGACTGAACGAATTATGATGGCTAACCTGAATGGATCGGGGGTGAGTGAATAACGCCCTCGAAGCCATTTTCTTTGGTGATGGCACGGTTTGGAACCCTCGTTTAGGAACCTCATAACAAAAAGTTCTCTAAATGCTCTGAAACGTACTCCTAGCATAACCACAAAAATATTCTTGGAGGGTTCCTAAACGAGGGTTCCAAACCGTGCCATCACCATTTTCTTTTCTCTTTGATTGACTCCCGTTTGCCTTAACATAGGTTTTGCTGTCAGGTTGTGACCGTGGTTGACCAAAACGTCAGATATCCCGGTGGAATCGCATTCGACATTGTCAAGAATGAGATTTACTTTGGTCTATGGTATTCGAGATCGATCGAGAAGGTCAATCTGGAGAGTGGTAGGAGGTGAGAGGATACGGTAGTTATTGATGGATTCTACAGCACTCCTGCACTTTTACGGGCAAAAATCACTGAAATTTCTTGAATTTCGCTCACTGTGCAGGGTAATGCAGGAGTACCTACGGTGAGGTAATGCGTGAAGTGAAGAAACGCGTGGAACTCTAAGACATTCTCAGAACCACCGTCGCCCGCGCCGTGGGTTGTCCGGTCTCACTGGCCTACTTCGACAATCGGATCTACTGGACTGATTTGTGAGAAAGATATCATGAAACTTATATTACAGAGCATTTTGTTTTGAGAGTATTGATTGAGAACGGTAAAATGAATATTATATTATTTTCGGCACTAGGTCGGATGATAACCTACTGGATGAGCTCCATTTGCATATTCCGTCTATTACATAACAGTTGCTCTCTCGCCCTCATTAGGTGCTCATCCAGTAGGTTATCATCCGAATGTTCTCATCCGGCCTAGCGCTATATTTTCCAACAGGACAACGGAGAGCGTGAGATCGGCGTCGACAGTTGGACAACTGCCCTCGACGCCTCGATTCCTGTATGCGTCTCCCGACCATAACCCCTACGGGCTCGAAGTCTACCATAACGTCTATGGGATCGTCGTCAACCACTCACTTGCACAGGTATTGGGCTGGATTTAGAAGTTGAAGAGATGTTGGTCAGACTGACCGTCGAAAGAGTGAATGATGAAAGCATTTGTAGCGATTTTGCAAAATATAAGATTGTGACCCTGTAGAAAGCGTTCAACTGTTCGAAAACGTACTTCAAGCAACAACTGTGACTCGAAACGAGAGTTCCAAACCAAGCATATGATGCAAATAATAAATAGTTTCCTCTTCAGCCGTCTCTCCGCCCCAACCCCTGCGACGCTGCAGCGTGTCCCTGGATGTGTGTGGTGGTGCGAGTGAGGGACGACGTTTACGATTCCTCGGCCGCTCTGGAAGCACGCTGTGTGCACCCCGATGAAGACGAGGACAATCAAGACCTCTGAATAAATTTGAAAACTGCTTTACATGACTCACATTTCCGTCTCTTCTTTCAAAAACGTGGAGATCTCTGGCATCTTCTCAGTGCTATTTCAGGCCTCCTTGAGTCATAAGCCAAACAAGGGCTTGGGAAATCCGTGGCAGGCGGGTTGGCTTACGTGTCTCAGTGGTCTCTCCATTTCACTTACTCTCTAACTGGCTATATAAAAGAAGACAAAATGATGACACTATGTCTAAAAGTAGAGCCTTTGTTTTTCGATGTTGAGGGCGGGGAGGACCTCTAAAGACTGTCCATTGTTCGCTGCTCTTTCCATCTACAGATGGTCATTACGGTCTGATGAATGTGTGCACGTTCTCAGACAATTCTTAGCTCATTCGCCATTTCCGGTCGCCGGACGTTACCTTACTGTGTGATCTTTATAAGTTGTTGCCCACGTTCTGCTCTGGTTTTCTGCATGCACACTACAAGAGTCTGCATGATCGACGATAACGAATGCGAGCATGAAAGAAATAAAGGATTGCTCCGTTTTCCTCCCACATCTTTGTCTCTCAACTGCTGACTCATACGCTTCTTATGAAAGGATATTTTTCTGTCCATTGTTCGCTGCTCTTTCCATCAACAGATGGTCCTTACGGTCTGATGAATGTGTGCACGCTCTCAGACAATTCTTAGCTCATTCGCCATTTCCGGTCGCCGAACGGTGCCTTACTATGTGATCTTTAAAAGTTGCTGCCCACATCTCCCTCCCACATGGCTAGGGACCGTAACTCACGGTCCGGCTCTGGTAAACTTGGGTCCATCTCAGGCAAACAGCGGTTTTCATCTTTCTAAGTGACTTCTAAGATGCCGACATTCCATCGAAGATCTGATCGTTGTTTCTTCGTTCTGCGTCGTTTGAAACTCAATTCAATCAACACAAAAAGAAGCACGAACCTCGACAACATTTAGTTTACCCGTTGTGAGCGGAGCTCTTTTTAAATTGTTGCCCCCATTCCACCGTTCGCCCCGCCTCTGATCGTTGGTTTTTTATTCTTCGTCGTAGGGAATCCAATTCGTCAAGAGCTTTCACTGTGTTGGTGGTGTTGCGGACTCCTCTTGAGGCGTTGGCTTAATCCTGTGGAACCGTGGGAGACTGGGCGCACTAGGTTATCTTAACGCTCAGAGAAACTAGAGAGTAGGCAAAACGAAGAGAATGATATTGCATTCTGCTGAGGAGGCGGGCGCTGTTTTGAAGCACTCGCGTGGGGCGGAGAGAGGGATTTGCTGTTCTCCGATGTCTCCTCTGTCAGTTTCACCTTGTGGCCCATGTTCAGATCTATCTAGGGTGTAAATCTGAGGTTCTCCGATGCATCCTCAGTTGGCTTCTTCGTTTATCAAATACGTTCTACGTTCTACTCCCTTTTTACTGATTGATTTGAATTCATCTATTCATTCGACATCGACCTCCGTTTACGTGTTCATCCATAATGATTTTTCGTTCTTCCACGCCCTCGAAAGGACTAAATATTTTTAAATCAATTAAATTAAATTAAAATCAATTTCAAGATGGACAACACTCGCAAGTCGTTCAAGGCCACGCAGCAGAAGCACAACCTGGACGTGCTCGTGAAGAGCATCTTCAAGGATGATTTCATGCTCAAAGGGTGAGAATTTTCGTACGAATCTCACGCTTCGGGAGCCGAATTTTCAATGATTATTACATGCTCAAAGGGTGCGTTTTTTCTCACAAATCTCATCTTTCGAATGATTTTATTGTAAAAAAAGGAACTTTATTCCTTGCCCAAAGGGCGAGTTTTTTACATTTATACAGCGTAGCAATTAGAAAGTTATGGTTTTTTGTTGTGAAAATCATCTTGATTCATGCTTCATCTTCTTGAATAGTTTTTTTTTCGATGAAAGAGTATGTATGAATGAGCGTCTAATTTACAGATCCGGCTCTCGACCACCCACCTTCTCTTCATCATCCTTCCCCCACTCGACCTCCCATACTTCATCTTCATCCAATCATCGTTTCTGGGATGTGGTAGTGAGATGTGCTGCCGAGGAGAGGGTACCGTTCATCTGACGGGTCCCATTGTACAATTATCAACGTCTCTCTTTGTTCTCTAGCCTGTTCATATAACATACCTGCTTCACACTCCCTCACACAATTTCTGAAGATGTATATTGTTGTATTCATTTTTTCGCTCTTTTCTGTGAAAAGGTTATTTAACAAAAGATGCTGTCCATACCTTCACATCATTTTCCATGCATGAAACCGCGCGCACTTACGCATTCCTATTTTCGCCGTTCCCCATTTTTTCGATGTGTTGTTCTTACTGTTTTCGGAAAGTTCTGGAACCCTATGCATTTCCAGTCGGAGAAGTAGACACGCAAATAGGGAACTACAAGTAAACAGAGGGGTAGGTGGCGGATCTTTGTTCCGGCCCAGTCGTTAAGCTCAGAACGGCAGGCAATAGAAAACCAGCAAGAGTGATGGATAGGAATACTCTTCATAGATGGGCTGTAAACCAGTATAGAATCTTTATTTAGACTGCATCATTATCGCAATATTAAGACTTCCTACATAGATAACATTAGCATCCAATAAATTATATAGCTAATTATAGATCACAATAACGGACAATTAAATAAGCGGAAATTTAAATCGTCTAAACAATATTATTATTTTAAAGGCAGTTCTCAAAAGAAGATGAGGTCTGAGCCATCTTCGGTGACTTCAACTTCATCGAATTTTCAACTTGATCGTTTTCTTTCTGAGCTTCATTCTTGATAACAGTATTAAGTAGAACGCTTGCCTTCGGTGATACCATTTTCTGTGCATCCACTTCCACAGCATTTCCGCATCCGAACACGGTGGCAGCCACCTTCTCCATCTCCGAATTCTCAGCCATTTTTCTCTTTTCAGCCAGATTAGGCCTGTTCCTCTTGAATATCTCACGATGGGCAAGGTGAAGGGGCCGTTTGACGCCCTTCTTGCGGAAGTATAGTGAGCACGAACTGCAAGAGCAGGTCGTAAGTCAGTTCTCGATTATCCCTTTTGACTACCGTACCCATGGACTACATTAAGAAAATTAAATCAGTCCTCGACAACACTCCCCAGCCCACCGTACTCACTTGCACTCGATGTCTCCCTCCTCGCTACGTCTCCACAGCGTGGTCTCGCGCGTACCGCAGTTGGCGCAGATCGAACCGTGGTGGACGATGGGCTGCAATTGGTCTTTGATCTTTTGTCCATCGCTAGAGTTCGCAATTCGAGGTGGTGTCTATTCGTTTCACAGACTAGTATCAGTAGTGAAAGAAATACAGTTATCGTCCGTGGATCAGTTGCTAACTGAAATTGACTCACCGATTTGCGCTTTCGCTTCCCTCCAGTGAGGGGATCGCCTGCATTGAGCATAGCGAGGAGAGAAGGAGAGAGGAGTGACTGAAGGCTCGGCTGAAATCAATCTGAGTGACTACTTTGAAGCAAAATGAGTTTCGGCAATGCGTTTCGAGAACTCTAGACTTACAGGAGTTGAAGTGATTAATGGAGACGACTGTAGAGCTGTAGATGCAGCCGGAGTAAGGTTGATCTGGGGATGGACCTTAAACGATCGATTATCAATCTGTTATCACGTTATCAATAAAATAGTACGACTTACCGAAGCACGCGGTTTGATGTTCGCAGGAGTGGCTCTGAGCACAGTGGGCGCTTGTAGAGGAGGTTTGTCAGTTGTGGAGTGGCTCGGAGGCATCATCTGAGTTTGCGAAATTCAGTACATCGTACATAATTTCATAGTCTCATATTGTTTTCGAATTTTCAATATCACTCACCTTTGTGTTCGGTCTCTGTTTTGGAGTCCTCCCGACAACCTTCTTTGACTGATCCTTCAACAGCGCCATCAGCTGGGGTATGTCGAACTGAAATGCATTTATTTGAGAATTATAATTTTTCAGAACATGTGTATGGAAGCTCCTCATACCTCCTTCACTGGCTGCGCATTCTCATCGACTGAAGGAGCAGCTGGGCTATCAGCAGGGATTGCCTGAAGTATCGACATGACTACCGTAATCTGGAAATATCGATCTAACAAACCTGATCCACCATTGCCAGCAACCTATCCATTGGCGATGCAACTGGTTCCGTCTCGAGAGGGGCGAGGGGAGTTGAAGGCTGAGAAGGTGCACTGGAGGAGCCAGGCGTCTTGATCAGGTAACGAGCCGCGACCTGGGGTGAACGGGCATTTTGTCTGTGTTTACTAAGAAGTTTTTCAGTGGGACCGTGCTGATTCCTCATAAAGAGGAAAATACGCTCTTCGTTTGTGGATTTCGTCGAAAAAGTGTCAATCCATCATCCAACCCCAACCGCTAACTCTGCGTTAGGCAATCATATTTCTAGAACGACTGAAACTCAACCCCTCTTCCGGAAAATCCCAGAAGTGCTAAGAGATTTTTTAATCACCTTGGCTGTGGGCTTGCGCTTTCTTTCCGGTCGAACGGCCGTCTGCGACTGCTGCAGTGGACTATCTGAGGCTGTGACGAGCGAGGGAATTGAGAATGCCATTCTGGAAGAATTGGCAAATATCTTATTCTAGTATGAATATTAGCGAAGATCGGAAGCGCGATGAACGGAAGCAATCTGCAGACAACAGAAGCTAGACAGATCGGGCATGTCCGATTCCTACAACGGTTTATGGTAGCCCCCGTCTTCCTCTACAATCCTCTACAACTGTAAAAAAGTAGTAATAAGAACGGAACGTATTCGACTGAACTGGTCTTTAAATATAGTCACTGGCCTAGCAGTGGGCTCCCGCAGGACGCAAGTGCCTTGAGTACGGGATACCTTTACCTTTACGTATTCGAGAATAGCGAAGAGCGGAATCAAACTGCTTCTAAGCAGACAGATCGGGCGTGTCCGATGTCAGATGCAACCCAAATGGTATCCTCCGTCCGCCCGAATGATACCTCTAAAGACCCTCGACCTCTCGGGAGTATACAGCCCGGAACGCTGCCAGGGGGTCGGTTCACAGCAACTTCAGTCGTCTTCATACGGTTATTGGTCGCGGCGGGGAGCGCCAGGGGGTGTATTCCGTCGTAAAGTGAGGGTGCTCAGCACCTTTCTGAGACTATTGGGGAAGGGAACAGATCGATTGATGGCGGGAAATGAGGTGGTATTCACTTTCCTTCTAGAACATTCAAAGAATCATTCAAAGATGGCGCTGAATGCTGGATAATACTTTTATCAGAATCAATAACAATACAGAGTCAGTGAGATCAAGCGATTATGTGGTTCATAGTGGCCAGTAAACATAGGATAATTGGGGATAGATATTTAAGATAGTTCTCAATCCCTCATCTTCCTCACTCTCCGATGAATGACCTGATTCTTCATGCTGAGCGGTCGCTTCTCGCCGTGACGACGGAAATGCAGTTGACAGGGACTGAAATGGGGGAATAACCGTCGCCACTGTATGACGAAATGCAATCAGTTCGTGATAGCCCCTTTCGGCCTACCGTACTCACTTGCACTCCACTCGTCCATCATCGGTGCGACGCCAGAGCGTGGACACGGTGGCGCCGCAGTTCGAGCACTGCTTGGAGACGCCGGGAGGGAGCGGCTGCAAAGTTGGAATTCGGAGAAACGAGGGAATATTTTTTGTTAGGCCTCTTATCAAACGATAAATGAAAGCACAACTCACTAAAGCTCGTGCCAAAGTAAAATTAATGAGTTGTGATGCAAGAGGACTTGTGACACTTACCGATAGCCTCTTCTTCTTAGTATCCGTTACAGTCTTCACAATCGAAGTCTTCTGAACCCTCTGCGTCTTCTGGCGCTTCGGGGTCTTTCCAAGGGGGGCGCGAGACTCGAACTGCGACAGGAGAAGGGACGGATCGAGAGGACGCATCTGAATTTACATAGTTTTTTTCCAACAGCCTTCCCTTTTAGAGAAGCTAACTTAGTCCGCTACTGAAGTAACTAATGAGGTATTGAAGTAACATTATGAAACACATCTTACTGAATGCATGTTCTCATCGAGAGTGATCACTTCGATGCCAGGAGATGAGAGAGGGGCTTGAAGAGGAGGAAGGATCTGCAACGATAGCTTGTTGATGAAGCTATCATTTGGTTATTCATTCAGTTCATACATTTTCTCGCCACACTGCGTAAGGAGAACGAATGAATCTTGAAAATTGATTATTCCTACCTGATTGTTCATCGCCTTGTGAGTACGAGCAGTCGCAGCACCATCGATTTCAAATTGAGAAGTGTCGGAAGAAGAGAACTGAAATAAGTCAATGTGCGATTCAAAATCAGACGGTAATCATCCGAAAGTCAGCCGATCACCCCAACCTCATTCTCCTCGATCTCCTCATCGCTCGGCACTGGCAGTGAATCCTCTTCAGGGAACGGCTCCAGCGCGGCTACGGTAGGTGACTGAAATCGATTCAGTAGGTAACTCTCGTACTATTTCCATTGTCAAGACGCTCTAACCAATCAAACACAGAAAGAGTCCCCGAATCATGATTTTACGTAATATTATGCTCCTAAAAATATAAATATATGGATTGGATAGAACACTACCTGAGGCACTGGAGGCGATTGGAAGAACGGAAACTGCTGTCCGGGGACGGGATACTGCGGGAAGAAGGAGGAGAACGATGAGTCTACCGGCATCATCATCTATAGTTGCATTTTCGAATTTCGAGACTCCACGTTTTACACACCCTCTCGGCGCTCTGGTTGATGCAATGCTGCAGTATGTTACAGTACGCTACAGTAGGTACAGTAACACTCGCCTGTGGATAGGCCGGGAACGAGAAGTAGTAGGTAGGAGCCGCATCCGGCGCGTAGCAGAACGAGTCCCCCATCGGCGCCGGCCATTCGGTGAAGTAGTTAGTCTGCAATCGGAATAGTGGTACGGTAGTTGGTGACAATCTTTAGGGTTACGGTATTGGTAATAGTCGGTTACCGTATTGCCAGGCGATGCTGAAGTGCAGTTGCCCGTGCAGGAGGGAGTGATGCAGCCGCAGCAGCTGGGTTCAATCATTCTGAGAAGTGAATGCGATAACGGTTTAGTAGGTGTGGATTCGAGGTCAGTTACAGGTGTTTCGACTAGAGCGCCGCAGACTTAACGCTCTGTTCGTGGAAGAGTATGAATGAACCTTGGACACCGTTGTGAAGAAGCGTAAAAATAACATAAACACAGTAAAGGAGTCTGATAAGAAGACCCCATCGATGCTGAGAGCCAACTGAGATCTGCTACTTCATGGAGTGATCCCGATATGGTATCATTCGCGATTCAGGCCACGCCCCGACTCTCCTCCTTTCCCACACTATCTCCCCTTTCCTGACCCCCACAGGACTCAACCCTGTCTCGGGAATGATACCAGCAGGGTGACGGATCAAACTGCTTCCGGGAAATCTTTCTGGGCAATGATTAGATAGCGGCTTTGGTCTTCAATGATAACTGGATTGAGATACGATTGTTATTGATTCCGAAAATTGCCAGATACAGTGCAAATCTGCGAAGATGATCATCTTTCTGTCTTTCTGTCTGTTTTCAGCTCTTTCCATCCCTTGCATCTCTCCATCATCCACTTCTGTTAACACAACTTTATTACTGCTTACACATCAACAGTGGAATCGAAGCAAGTGCTTCACAGTTCACAATAATCGATCGCATAGATCAATAAGATGGAACAATGTGAATACGGTGGTGATGCACAATTATCGATCCACTAGGGAACACAAATATCTCGAGTTGGAAGAAGAAATGAAATGAAGAGTATAAAGAGAAAGGTGAAGGGGATAAGCTGGATATTGGAATACCACTTGCTAAGGGGGGTGCTGATAATGAATGGATGGTAGGAACGACTCAAGAGGGCTGGAGAGAGGATCGAGAGATACATCTACGGGAAGAAAGGATTGCCTCTATGCATTGGATATGCGCAAGTTACTGCACTCAAGAGAAGAGAACTACGTTGGGGTGGGTCCTGAAGCGAATGTCTATCCAGTTTACAAAACAATCGATAACTCGGCACTACGGTAACAGGAGAGGAACAGGCAGGCACGCGTTCCGTGGAAGAAATGGAGGGTAGATCAATCGGGATTATCGATCGGGGGTGGGTGGAATATCGATCGATAAGTCGTTGAGCGACTCCCCTGAAAGACTCCGTAGCGTGCTTGCCTGGACTTCATCCAGGGTGGATCGGGGGGTCATACGGTAGGCCGAGGGAGGGGGTACGGTAGGGAGGGAGTACGGTAGGATGGGGATACGGTGACGGGGGTGTCCAACGCGCCGCGCAACAAAACACATCAAAACAAGAGAGACCGGGTCGGTGCCTCCCCTCTGGGGCTGAGAGATGGAGGGAAACGAGAGCGGAGAGGGGAACGATAGAGCCTAGGGGACGGGGAATGGGGGCGGGGTCGCGGTCTGATCTTTGATCTCTGGCTGGGACACAAGCCAGAGACCATCAAGAACTAGAGCGAGTTGGGGGATTACGGTAGGTGGATACGGTAGGGGGCAGGCTCTATCTAGCTGACCGCATTTGTTTGAAATGCAGCGGAAGACATCGCGGTCAGTGGACACTCTAATCGATAATCAATCGATAACGCGTGCCATGACGCGTGCTCGGACTACGGTGGGAGTACGGTACGGTAGGAGGATACGGTAGGTGGGAACAATCAATAAAGTTGCTTAGCAAGTGGGGAACGGAATAGAAAAATACACCAAAGAATATTAGAAAGCGAAGACAATACTCGTCCAGAGCTGAGAATCTTTCGTCCCATATCGATCGATGCCTTCCTTGGATGTCTACCGTAATCTCAGAGATACGGTAGATGAATCCGAAGGAGAGGCGCGGGAAGACACATAGAGTGAGATGAGAGATAGTGGATTGAACGAGTGAAAGACCCAGCTCTGGCTAGATTACTGTAAGATACCACACAAAAGAGAGAAGAAAGAATAGTAGAAGGATGGAAAAGATACGGGTCTACAGTAATGAAAGCAAGTCTTGAGGTGGAGGCTATTGATCGATCGGTAACAGGTACGGTAAGAAGAGGGAGGTCTCGCTATCACAATGCATACAATTAATGCTTGGCTTGGATTGAAAGAGAAGCTGGAAAGAAAAATCGATAATCTACCTAGAACCAAAGAGCTGTGTATTACGGTGGAAAGAGAGCGTATTAGGACAGTGATCGAATAGAAACTGAGGTCAATCGATAGACTATATGCGTATTCCCTTATCCCATTCCTTACTACTAAGCAAAGCCGATATAGAATGCGTTAGAAGTCAAGACAAAAAGTAGAGAATGTATTCGATACAGGAGTGGCATAATTAATAATAACTGGTAACAATATGATGAGATGGAAAGAGAAGTTCTGATCGTTTTGGATGGGGGGACGTAACAGAAGAAAAGCACACACTGGAAGAAAGAAAGCGTTACAAATGAGGATTGAGGGGATAGAAAGATGCGGAGACATGGAAAGTACGGTACGCTCAAGGCATTGGATCGATACAGTATACGGGGTGGGAGAGAATCGTTTCTGAGAGATACGGTAGAGGCAACGACAAGACGGGTGGTACGGTAGGTAGGTCGATAAAGTATGAGAGGGGCGAGCGGGTCATATGCACTTGCTTCGAGTAGTCGTGAGTGGGATGAAAAACGTGTTGCAATATGTTCTAAGTGAGACAAGGTAAGCAAACAAAAGGCGGATCAGGCTTCGATTAAACTGAATAAGAAATAATAATAAACAATCAATCTTCGATATTACACTACCATAACCGGGATATTAGCTGGATACGGTAGTCCATTCTCTTTGTCTTCTTCCGGGGAATCAGCGCCTTAGGCGAAGTACATGACGTTGTTGGCGTCAGGGTGAACCTGCAATGGGAGCGAATTATCATTCAATATTACAACTACAGTACTACCATTCACACATCAGTCGATAATCGACTACCGTACACTAAGGTTAATCGATACTACCGTACCTGGACTGCTCTGGCCATGTTGGAGAGGGTGGTGTCCTCGGAGGTGCCCGACGGCTGCGATCCCTCGCCCGAGTCGTGCTCGCGATCCACCAAGTGGTAGCTGAAGCAAGAAAATCAGTTTTCGATCCCAAATCATTACTGTAGCTGAATAAAATCAGTCCTCGATTCAAAATTATTACTGTACCCTTACCGTGCTCGGAAGGCGACGAGATGCGCGTAGTAGGCGGGCGCCGGGATCGAGACGGAGCGCGTGCAGCGCACGTACGTGTGGCACATCTGCAAGTAATCAATCAATAATTAACATTACCGTATTCCAATCGATACATCTACCGCAATCATCCGATACCGTACCTGGTAGGTGAGCTGCTGGAGCTCGTCCGCCGTCAGCGACGAGTCATCCCAGAGCACGTGGTAGTGCGACGGGCGAGAGGTGCCTGAAGAGTCGGGGTTAATTCAGTCACTCCTCGATCGCACTCTGACTACGGTAGCTTTACCGTACCCTGGATTCCGGCGTGCGAGCAGAGGTAGAAGTCGAACTCGGTCGGGTGCGTGATGCCCACGTCGACGGTCGTGCCGGGCGGGATGTTGAAGGCCTTGCCCACCTGAGGAGACGGTCGATTATCGATTGATTCAAGCTACTACCGTATTCCTCCAGTTATCGATCGATCCATCTACCGTACCTGGTCCTTCTTATCGACGGCGAACAGGCGGGTGTGGTGGCGCTTCTGGACGGCGATGAAGGTGATGCCCGGCTGGTAGCCGCGCTCCAGCATCATGCACGCCTCGCGCATCGCGCGCAGCTCGTACTGCAGCACCTGCAGTGAGGGAAATATTGATTGATGGTTGAACATGTTAATTTCGAAAGTGCTCTAAATGTAAGCTCAATAACAAATGGTGGCAACAACATTAGCATTTTTTCTCTGGGTAGTGGGATTGATGTTGCACGAACTGCACTTACATTGAAGAACTGTCCCTCGGACACTCCGTCTCTGTACACGATGATGCGGGACGGCTTGAAGCGGGTGTTCCTGCAGAGGGAATTGCTATTTATGGAGCTCGTTAGCATTATCATCCGCTTTATCATCAAATTGCTATTACCATTATTATCCCACGCTATCATATTAAAAGATCTAACGATCTAGACATCAAAGATTTATCACTCCGGCTACCGTAACTTATGCTACCGTAGCCCAATCAATCAGCAGATCTAGACATCTAAGATTTATCACTGACATAATGGGGCTACCGTAATCTACCATAACCATGCCCAATCAATCAAGAACTGCTCACCTGTAGAACTGGACGAGCAGCTCTCTGACCATGTACGTCAGGTCGGTGATGATCTCCTGTCGGTGCTGCTGCACCCTCACAGTGGCCGCGTAGCGAGACGGATGCGCGTCCATCGACCCGACCACCGCCGCGATCGACGGCTTGCGAGAGTCTCCTAGCGATTTATTCAGTCGATATTGGCCTTATATACCGTAGCCCAGGAAATCAATAAACCAGACTACAGTATCCCCTCTCCTACCGTATCCCAACACTCAATCGATGCACACTCACCGGCGGGCGGATGCGTGATGTCGCAGCCGAGGAACATGACGGGCTCGTTGAAGATGCGCGGGCGCACCGCCGGCAGCAGGATCGAGTTGACTCCTCCGAGCTTGACGTTCATCTGACAGGATATTACTTAGACATTGAAACCGTACAACACCATCTCCCATTCTCACAATCAGAGTCAAGCAGAAAAACAGTCTCTCGCCAATCAGAGAAGGCGAGAGAGCGTGCTAAACAGAGAGTCTAGACTAGAGTCTAGTCTCGATGCTCACCTTCAAGCAGAGATTGGATAGCGTCTGCGGCGTCGTCTTGATCACGTTCTTCGCCTGCACGCACTGAGTCGCCACTCCGAGCACCGTGTCTCCCACGCGCTTCACCTCGGCTGGAAAGGGGTACGGTAAGTACACTGTAGCGCATAATCAATCAATAGACCACCGTACTCCCCAATCAATCGATATCCCTTACCGTAGACGGGCGTCTTTCCGGGCAGGACGACGCACACGAGCTGGATGCCTTGGAAGGACTGCTTGAGGTACTTGAACATCGGCTCCACCTGGTCCACGCCCACCGCGTACCTGGCAATCGATTATTTTATTTTTGTAATCAATAACTCTACCGTATCCACCCGCATTCGCAAGTAGCCAAGTCAGTTCTCGATCGCTCTACCGTACCCCTTCCCCCTACCGTACTCACTTGCAGAAGCAGGGTTGTCCGATGATGGGCATGCCTGCATCATTCGAGATGCGCTGCAGCTGCGTCGTGAACATGCGCAGGTCGTTCTCCTTCACGTGCTGTTGCTGCGCGAAGCACGCAATCGCCCACACCTTAATTATTAATTAATTATTTAGGTTAATTAGTAATTTTTTTTAAATTAAGACATCTTGATATGCTATCAATACACCTGATAATTAAATAGGATTTAGTTAATTAGGCTCAATTGGCCATTGTTAGGTCATTGAAAACCACCTTCTACTAGGTGTCTACAAGAAAAAGGGTTTGATAAGGACAGAAAAATTTACTGAAGCCTTTTCTCACCTTGACGTCGATTCCAGTATGGAACTGTTTGCCTCGCATGTCCCAGACACCCTGGTTGGGCAGGGCAGTGGCCTTGGTTCTGCCTCCGTAGAGCAGCTTGGGCGCCGATAGCACGCGGCCCTTCACCTGAAGATTGATTAATTAGACTAGTTCTTGTTAATTAGTCACTAATTAACGATCACACTAATTACCTCAGTCATGGCGGGGTTGATGGCGATGCCGAACTCGTGCGCGAACGGATCCGCCGAGAACTCGGCCTTGCGCACCAGCGAGGAGATCTCACGCTCGCGCTCGGGAGCGGAACGGGCAGTCGCCTGAGTTATAATATTATTAAGAGACCGGCTCTGAGAAAATTCACCACTTTCGCCCTTTTCCGGACATTCCGCCAGGACTTTGGATACAAGCCGCCATACTCACATATGCTGGAGGGCCTTTGACCTTGTTTACAAAAATGATGACGTCACTGGCCGTATTGCGAAATACGGCGCGCCAGATGCGCGCTAAGTTTGAAAAGTGCATTTTCACAA